>JAJJMC010018315.1:2822678-2845314 GCA_023531435.1 Papaver californicum | reverse complement strand
CCCGAAGCTTGAGAAAGAGATTCAGAAAAAATCTGATGTTGCTGCTGCTGAAGAGCACGAAGAACAAAGGCTACAACAACAATTTCTTCAACCTCTCAGCCACGGTTTCTTCATCCATTTGCAACATATATCTTCGTCTTTTGCATCATTTATCTTCAGCTGCAACGGTTTTTTCAACACATCTGCAACGGATATCTTAGCATCTGCAACGTTTATTTCCAAGCTCTATTGCAACAGTTACTCTGTAACGTCCATAAAACGTTGTAGATTTCCTGTTACATTACTTTTAGCTTCTTTTCATCTTTCAAGCACTTTTTGAGCTATGTACCAATCTTTTGAGGGTGTTTTGAGCAAACTGAGCTAAACCCCATCACTGAGGCTAGGAGGAAGCCATTTTCCATGATTAATTGGTAACTGTTAATAATTCTTTTATGACTTTTGCATTTATTTTTAATTTAAATTACGAATTTTCTTAATTGATTGTGATTTTATTTGATGGTTTATGCTGGGATCTAGAGCTTTTGATGAGCCATGCTTGTGATTTACAATTGATATTTTAAAAATCTACCTTTGGCAATTTGAGCTAGAATTGTATATAATTATTATTTTTGGAACCAATTAAAAGTGGTTAATGGTGAAATACATAACCTCAGTATTTGTGAATATTATTTTCAAATTTTGTGTATATTTTATAGTTTAAAAGTAGTTTTAAATCTAAAATAAATCTTCACAAGTTCGAGAGTTTGAAACCCTTTTCTTACCACTATCGCAAAACTATTATGTGTGCACATGTTTTTTTTATATACAAAATAAAATAAAAACTAAAAATAAATAAAAATAAATAAAAAATAAAAATTGAGTATACCATTTACCTTTCTTGGTAGGCAATTTCCATAATAAATTGCAAAACTGTACCTGCACAACAAAGCTAAGAGAAATACCCAAGTAAAATCTAACAAAAAAAAAGAAAAAATGAAAATAAAAATAAAAATAAAAACAAAAACCCTAAAATAATTAAAAACTACACCTAGAAAAATAAAAACCTAAAACCCTAACCTAAAAACAAGTCTCTGGCAGCGGCGCCAAAAATTGGTGTTATTTATAGACAGTGGTAAATAGTTCACTCGGACTTGTGAAGAAAGATTTTAGACCAAATACTAATTTAAACTAGAAAATAAATAAAATATGATAAAAATATTACGAGATATTGGGACTCATGATTCCACCACTTTCCATATTCATGCGATTCATACATTAATTCTAGATAATTTATAGCTCATATGATAAAAGTTATGACTCTGATTCTTTGTCGAAAGTAGATTTCTAAAAAATTTATTGTAAATCCTAAGCATGGACCATCAAAAAAATTAAGCTAAGCATGATCCATCAAATTAAATGACAACCAATTAATAAAAACCATAAATCAAATTAAATAAATGCACAAGTCGTAAAAGAATTAAATATATTTAGCACACAATTGTGAAATATGGCTTCCTCCATTGTCCCACTGATGGGGTTTAGCTCATCACGCTCAAAACACCCTCAAAAGATTGGTACATGGCTCAAAAAGTGTTTGAAAAATGAAAAGAAGAGAAAATAATAAAAGCAGCGAGTTTGCAACAGCGTATTGACGTTACAGACTCGCTGTGATGAAGTAACTGTTGCAAACTTAAGATAAATGTTGCAAAGATTAAAAGCTTTGGCAACAAAATCTTCAACCTTTTGGTCACGGAATTTTCAACCTTTTAGCAACGATTTCTTCATCTTCTTCATCACGATCATGATTTTTTTTCTGATTTTGATTTATTTTATTTTTCTGGCAGAGCCATCCCCCCATCTGATGATAACCCACGTCTTATATTTATACTACAACCACAAATCATCTTCCAAATCTTCCAAACATCTTTTCATTTAATGAAAAATTCTCGGCAGTTTCACGATCAGATTTTCTTCCACTCTCGATCTGATTTCTTTCCATTCTCGGTCTGTGTTGCGCTGGATATCTCGCTGATGGTTTCTTTTCTTATAATTGTTGCTCGAGTTAGCAAAGGATATTAAACAGAAAGGAAAAAAAATCTTATAAGATTAAATATCACCGAGACTTATTCCTTCCTCCCTTTTTTGCTCGAGAAAATATCTGACGAGATTTGGTGTTGAGTTTTATGTGTTCGTGTTATATACTCATCCCTTTAAATAAGGGAGGAAAGAAATTTGTATCTTAATCTTTGAAAATAACCAACATATTTGGTTTTGACTCTTCACAGATTCGATATAGGATATAAAAAAAAAATTCCCACCAAAAACAAACTCTTTTGAATTTGAAGGAAGAGATGGGTGCCTTTAACACGTTGATGGGTGCCTTTGTCCAAAACTGGGGTGCTTTTAATACTTTTCAGCCAAATTTTCCACAGATGTTTATTCTTCGAAAATTACCTAAAAACACAATACAAAACAATATTAGTTCACAAATCGAGAGATAACAATATACAAATTAGAAACAAATAAGACACATAAATGTGTCTATCAAACATGTCTAAATCTCGATCAAAATTTCTCACCGCCGAAAAGAGTTGTTTCCCGCCAAAATGAATTTGAAAAGAAGAAGTGGCGCCCTTACCCAAGGTGTTGGTGCCTTTAGCACTTTTGATGGGTGCCTTTATAACTTTTTGAGCTTATTTTTCCGTAATTGTTTATTCTTCAAAAGTACCTACGAATAATTTGAATAACATTATTAATACAAAAATTGAGTGCTAATAATTATAAATATGAGATCAAATAAGTCAGAAAAATGTGTCTTTCAAATACCCCCAAACTTATTTTTTGCTAGTCCTCGAGCAGAACTAATCTAGAAATAAAAATCCTAACTCACTTTCGCAGGCATCTCGATTGCACTTAGCATGTGCAACAAGCATTTGAACCCATATGTGTCTCTATGGAATGCGTTTTAGTCTCGTGAGGGTTTACCAGAGATATATCCACACAACCTTTTACTCCAAATCCTAGCTACTTATGAACGATTGAGGGTAGACAATAAACATGCTATTTAGTTGGCTACTAAATTCTTCAGCTATGAGAATCATTACCCTATATGAGTCCAATTAAAGTACACGAGTTGTAGTACCCAAGTCTTTTTATTTAAAGTAATAGGGTGGGATCCCAATCTATTTGGATTGGAAGACTAGAGGTAGCGCAATGTGGAGCGTCAAACCTAGTTTTCGTTGTGTTTCAGCTGCGAAACACTTCCCGTAGGGTTTATCGGTAATAATATACTTGTTTTTACTCGAACTCGTGATAGAATGACACATTTTAGGGTTACATGTCGCATTTGAGTGAAAACGGGGACATTTTGGTCATTCTAATTTCTATAAAAAGGTTTTACACCTGAATTTCGACTAAAACTTAGGTCTTTATTTTCACTTCCTATTTATCTTTATCCTACTTCAAAGAACAGAAAAAAAATTCTACCACAAAGAACATAAAAATTAAGTTTGTTTTACAACAATTGATTCGATTGCGTTGGATCGTTTGTTGCAGAAAGGGTAGAGGTTTTCTTTCTCGTTTTGGTTTCTTTCCCATGAAACATTGTTTTCAATTCTTATAATTTGGTCCTTCTTATGATTTTATTTGATTGGGTTTTGCTTTGATCTGAAGTTTAATATACGATGAGTAATGGTTTCATACATGTCTTTGATTTCAATTCAAACTAACTTGCCCTAATTTTATTCCTACTCCATGATTAATTTTAACAAGTTTATGAAGTTGTTATTCCTTCAATTGGTTAAATTGGGTATTTGGTATTCATCTTGTTCCCTTGAATCATCAATTTTTCTTGGAAACAATCTTATGAACTTGTTTGTAAACCGAAAATTCTGAGCCTGTGACTGTACTGTTTTGTCGATACTTTTTCACATGGATATGTACCTCAATAGCCTCACCTATTATTTTTATGTAAAATAGGACCCTCTCATATTTCTAACGGAACCAAAATTGTTGAATTCCATTGTGTAATGAATTTTGCACGAAATTTTGATCATAGACTGTCGAAATTGCAATTTCTGAAAAAAACGTGATTTCTATCCTATTTTGTTGAAATACTTTGACACAGCTATAAAAATCATTGATTTTTCCTATCATTTTTATGTAAAATATTATCTTTTATTCTTTAAAATGAGCCAAGAAACACTTGTTTTTGTTGTGTAACGAAGTCTACATTATTTTTCGAACTTAGGATATGCAATCTGAAATTTCTGAAAAGAATCTTTGTTGCTGTCTTACACTAGCAACTCGAGTCCTTCGAGAAACTGATTTTCTTATTTTTGTTAGTATTTATAACTTTCCAAGGGTAAAGTGATAAGAATTGTTGAATTCTGACTTGTATTAAGTCCCTTGGAAAGTTATAAATACTAGTGGTTTAAAACGAACTTTCTGTGCAAACTCTTTGATTTGAATGAACTTAATGGTCCTGAGTATATGCCCACCTCTACCATTTATACTTCCATGTATTTATGAACTTGTTTTATGTTGGAAAAGCTAAGGTAAGTTGTTTTCATGGTTTATGAATCCATATTTGTTGATGGTTTGTTCGATACTCGTATTTAACGATGTTTGTGAACTATTTATCAATTGCGTTCAACATCCTCTTGGTTACGAACCCTACTGATGAGTTTGTCAGGCCCATAAGGGGCAATCCATATTAATGGTGACATGCGGAAGATTGTCTTGGACAATAGGGTTGTTTTCTGATAAACCTCGACGGTTGGTTGGACCCTCACAATAGACTATTGCGAACTCACTCATTCTAGATGATTTCGATTGAGTATTGGATTTTTAAGGCCCTTGATACTTCGATACGGATGTGCTCAGCAACTGAACGTATTATTTATGCTTTATTTGATTCGATATCTTATTGTTATCCATCTACTGGGTTGTGGCTCACCCCATTTGTTTTGTTTTCCACAGATTTTGAGAGCGGCTTGAAGCAGTAAGCTTGTTAAGGCTTGGTGCGTAAAGCTTTGGGGTTCAAAGTGAGTACGCTCACTTTGTGTTTCTTATATATACTCATGTTTAAACCTAGTTTGGTTCATGAAAAACGAAACTATCTTTTCTTCTTGTTGTTTTGGTTTGTAATTAGGTGTGTTTGGCAACTTGTTAAATCACTGTATGGTTATATATGGACCTTTTGTCATTACTTTTGAGTACTCAGGCTAATGTAAATAAATCTTTCTTTTTGGTACTGTTTATTAATATCCTAATAATATAATTTTACCCTTGTTTGTGATGGAGGGAGTGTGGTCATGTTTTACTGTGTACTTGTTTAAGTATTTGTATTCCACATTTTTCTGGTTAACTGCTTGATAATGTGAATGAGTATCTTTTTATCATGTTTAATAAAACCATATCTTATACTCTTGATTTCAAACTGTTTTCATCCCATATGGCAGCTTATGTTTGGAACTTGACATTTGACCGAACTCCATGGCCAATCGGAAGCGATTTTATTTTTTTGGACTGTCACACGATTTTTCGCTCAAGCGTACTAAAATTCATATATAAGAAGACAAAGTTCTACTCAGAAAGTCGTACAATGGACCACGATACTCGGAATCTAACAAACCACAATCATATGAATATATTAAGAAGATGGATATGGAGATAGAAGTGTGCGCATGTTGACTAAGGTGAACGGTGTTTCCTAGAATATCTTTATGAACATCGTGCCAAGATAAACCTTAATGGATTTAGATACGCTCCCACTAGTCTGAATCCTAATTCTAGTATCAACTCGGCTGGTATATACAAGGGTCGCAACGGTCGATTTATTATTATTATTATTATTATTATTATTATTTATTTTTTTATTTTTATTTTTTCCGATAACATGATTAGATCTTTTGAATCTAAGTGCATGCCCTTTGTCAGTAGATTACATGATAGTTCATATAGATCCTGCATTCCACGCTTTCTTAGGTGACAAAGACATGGAGAACACACGTATTGTTATCCAAGTGTCAATATATATATATATACTTTTAAATTATTGGTCAAGTTTAATTAAAATGATAGGGCTTGATCTCAACCATTCAACTTCATCCTAGCGGCGACAACAAGACGATACTACTGCCCCACCAAATCACTTAGAGAAACACAAAAGGTTGCAAAAAAAGATACAGAACGAGATATGGTGACGACTTCGAGATATGGTAACGACTATCATGTTATTTCTAACACCTGAGCTTTGTCCTTTTATGAATAGACAATTTAACAGGGCACATCAACTCCTATAGACAAGAATTTTGTTTCCATCTACTTAGAATGGTTAGTGTCGTCCTGAATTGTTCATAAGTTTTTAATTTTGGAGTTTTTGGCACAACTAAATTTTTTAAACTTTTCTCCCTTACCCCCAAACGTAAACTGAACATAGTCCTCGATGTTCTAAAGATAAATGATTGAAAGGATGAACAAAGAGAAATGAACAAATTAAAAGAGATATGGAAAGATATTACCAGCATCGTGTACCAAAAGCATATGGGTTGCATTCCATAGATCGTTAAATTTAAAGTCTTCACCCAAACCAGGAAAGGATTAGTCACAATTTACGAATCATACAATAATAATCTGAATAATTATGGATCCTTGAAGTCAATCGGATTTGATTCACTCAGTTGACCACAATGAAGTATATAAAAATGGTGGTCAATCTTAAGAAAATGTGTCGATTCAGATTTCTTAAAATAATTAGGCTTAGCTCCAATATTCAATATCTGACACATTTGAAATTCATATGTTCCCACATGTGGTAAGGAAAACTTAGGTAGGATAACAAAGTCAATTATGTTATCATAGCCCGGGTGAACCACATCAATAGAATGACGGGTTTCTAACAACTGAACTTCTTTCTGGACATGATTAGGTTCGGGAAAACGTGTATGAAGATAATCTTGTAAAATGGTAGAAACACAAATGTCAAGTCCCAAGTGAGGGATTTTTCTAATATTCAAAGGTAAAGCACGGGGAGAATGATATCACCCCCAAACTTAGAATTTTCAGTGTCCTTGGATAGACAAGCCACAATTTTCCTAATTTCTAGATCGTCAGATTCCTGAAAATGGTCAATTGCTTCTTCTAAGTTATAAGCAGGAGGTGCATCTTCACTCATATTTAAAATCTCTACGAATCTATCATCTTCGTATGAAACTAGTTCCTGAATCGTTGGACTATAAAACACTAGTCTCAGGATAAACTCGTTCCTCTAAACCATCATCGTCTTCATAATAACAATGATATATTTCACCGTCTATAACAATCGTATCTCTAGTTAAATCTTTTTCCTCTTGAGTATGTATATAATTATTAACATTATTAGGATCGGAACTAGAAACATCATTGTTATCATGAAGCTCAAATGAATTTTCTGATCATTATGACTACGGATTTCAAATTCTTTATCAATACTTTCTTCATCATCATAATAATATGAAGATGGTTGAACCTTACCTAAACTAGTAGTGTTTTCAATTCTAACCCCGTCCTCTAAATTAGGTAAATATTCATCATTATTATCAAGGGTAAAATTAGAAATACTATTTTGGATATTAAGTTTATTTTGAGTAATATTAGAAGCTAACCGTTTTTCTTCTTCAATTTCATCTAAACGTGTCTTAAGTTTTCTGAAAGCGATATTTAAATTTGTAAGTCCTTTATTCTGATCTAATGACTCTTCATAAAATTCCTTCATTAACATATCATTCCTACGTGTCGACTCAGTTATCTGCTTGATTGATTCTTCTAGAGTCATAATAGGTTCATAGGAAGTACTAGATCGCGTCTGCTTGAGGGGATTTTCAAAAGAAATAATACTAGATTGCAACTGCTTGAGGGCCTCCTTCAAAGACAAAGAAATCGAATTTTGTTCTTTTTCTCGTTGATATGACTGATGCGCGTATGAATAGTAATTGGGATCACCATGGTATGACCCATAACCTTCGAAAGGTTGGTAGTGGTCCCAAGCACTATCCACACTATGGTCATAGTACGATTAATGTCCATTTATCCAGGTCGATAATCATTGTATTGCTCTTCATAATACCAATTCAACATTTTTTTTATTTGGTGTACGTGCAAATGCAGGTTTGACTAAAATAGGTAGGCTCAGGTTACCTTAGCAGAATATACCTACAGTCAAAGACTGGTCAAAGGTACATGCTAAGGTTCGTGGTGGTTCGGCTGATAATGCCCAAAGGGTTCAGGTTACTATCCCACGTGTTTTTCCTAAAATCGGTGCGGAAGACGCAATTGGCGTGTGCACTTATGTTTTTTTTTTAAATATACAAAATAAAATAAATATCTAACTATATAGATATAAAAGAAATCATAACTTCATAATTTACTTATTTACAAAATGAAAATCTAAAAATAAAAATAAATAAAAATAAAAATTATTTTTTTTCGTGATATTACTTACCTTCTTTGGTAGGAAATTTCCATAATAATTGCAAAAATTCACTTGTGCAACAAAAACAAGAAAAATACCCCAAGTAAAATCTAAAAAAGAAAAAAAAATAATCCTAATTAACCTAATTAAAAAATAAATAGATAAAATATAATAAAAATTCTAAAAATCTAACCTAAAAACAAGTCCGCATCGGCGACGCCAAAAATTGATGTGGTTATAGTCAAGTGGTAAATAAAGTTCCTCGGACTTGTGAAGACTGATTTTAGATCTAAATTTAAATTAACCTAGCAAAATAGTAAAAGTTGATAATAATATTGAGAGATACAGGGACTCAGGATTCCACCATTTTCCATATTTATGCGACTCATACATTAATTCTAGACAATTTATAGCTCATATGATAAAAGTATTGGCTTTGATTCTTTGCCAGAAGTATATTTTTAAAACAGTAACTGTAAATCCTAAGCATGGACCATCAAAACACTTAATCTAAGTATAATGCATCAAATTAAATTACAACCAATTAAGAAAAATCGTAAATCAAATTAAATTAATGCAAATAGTCATAGAATTAATCATAGTTACCACTTAATCATGAAATATGGATTCCTCCATTGTCCCAGTATTGGGGTTTACCTCGTCATGTCAAAAAGAATAGAAAAAGAAATTATTTTATTCATGTTTTTATAAAGAATTACAAAGAAGAACTGACACACTGCGTCGCAGAAAGAATAAAATTTCTAATGAATGAACGATAGCTTTTATGCGCCTTATAGCCAGAACTGTCACTTGTACTATGCACAAAACCGTCGTGAAATCTGTTGAATATAAAAGTTAAGGCAACAAGTTCAATGACAGTTCCTGAATGTCTTTTTTTTCTTCGCTAGAACCCTAACTTTTTGCAGAATCTTTTTGTATTAATTTTCGTGGCTTCCTGGCTCTGCCAGCCCCTCCCAATCACTCCTAAGACTTCTTTATTTATAATCGAACACCCACAACTCCAAATCCTCGTGAATATCCTCTCTTTAATGTGAATCAATCTCGGCAGTGAAGAAAAGATCATCTCGATCTGTTTTATTTTCTCTTTTAAACATCTCGTTGATTTTGTTTCCTTATTAGTTGCGTTGTTTCCTTATCATAACAATAACTTTGATATACAAAAAGTTAAGGAGATAATATCTCCTCATTACACATAATCAATGACCGAAATTCGATGAGTTTATTTTTTGACCTGTTTTATGAAAATATTGGACGAGATATAGTTACAAATATTGTGTATAACTCCCTTTTAAAAAGGTAAGTGAATAATCTTGTCTTAATACTCTTGAGCATGTCTAAAATCTCGATCATAAACTCTCACAGCCGAAAAGAGTAGTTCCCCGCCAAAATGAATTTGAATTAAGAAGAAATGTCGCCCTTATCCAAGGTGTTGGTGCCTTTAACACTTTTACTGGATGCCTTTATAACTTTTTGAGCCCATTTTTCCACAATTGTTTATTCTTCAAAAATACTTACAAATAATTAAAAATAACATTATTAATATAACAATTGAGTACTAACAATTATAAATATGAGATCAAATGAGACACGAAAATGTGTCTATCAATTGCATCGTCCAAGTGAAGCATAAGAATAAACAAGGATGGATTCTTTGGAGTACAATTGACATGGGAGTTGCAACATGAGTAAAGAATAACTGAGTCTGCGATAAGACCTGTTAAGTTGAGAGATTGCAACATAAGTCGGAGTTGAAGGCAGTAGACCAATGCGCATATCCGGATGATATAAGAGTAATTTGGCGTATACCGGGCATGAAATGGATGGAAAATGATTTCGGTGCTGATGCAAAGGCATAACAACGGATTTTGATAGCTTTTGGGTATTGAGGTGGGATCAAGTGGAATTGGAGCATAGTCGACGATACAACAATGAAGCTGATAAATGCATAATTCATATGATTTTAATGTCAAATCCATACTAATTTTTGTTATAATTCTTGCATATTACTTTTTATTATGTTTTTCTAGTTTATGTCTTTTATTAGGTGAATCATCCAAAAAGGAACTACAAAGTTTTAGAATGAGCAAGAAAGTGAAATACTACAAAGGAAGAAAGACCAAAGACCAAGTGTAACTCGTTCAAATCCAGGATTTCTTCTCATAATCTTGTAGAGTATGAAAATACAAATCCAACGTAAAAAGAATGAGGTCATTCCGAGTTTGTAAGAAGAAGTTATGAGCACAACGACTAAACCAACTTGGATTTGGTTTCTGTTGGGTCTGTTTTGGGCCTGTGCGGGAAGTGAAAGAAGGGATGCGTTTTGGGCTTGCCTTGGACGTGAAAATAAGGGTTTTTGCTGGATTTTGAGGAGGTTAAGTGTCCTAATTGGATATGGACTAAGAGGAGGTGTTAGTATTTGAGGAGGTTAAGTTTTCTACTTGGATAAGGATCAAAAGGAGTTGAAAATATTTGATGGTTATCAGGTTTCCTAGTTGGATAGACATCAAGAGGAGGTTACAAAAGCCTATATAAAGAGGAGCCTAGATATAACTTTCATACAAAATTTGCTCTACATCTTAAACCTAGGGTTTACTCCTTTAGGGGAAAACCATTCATTCTTCTTCTTATTTTTCTTTCATTTTATTATGACTAGCTAATTCTTTTGTTGATTATGGATGAATTCAATGTTTAGACATGAAAATTTATTAGTTTTACAAATTTATTTGGAGTTTTAATCATTGTCGTTTGTTTTCATTGCATCTACGGTTTATTATTGATTTATAGATTGTTCAAGTATACAATTGGATTATTATGTTGATCAGTTTAATGCTAGTAAAAGTTGGGGGATAAGTGTAGTAGTCTATTAATTCTCTATATAAGTAGAAATCACGAGACCTTGCAGAGGGATCCTGTGGAGCAATTGTGAATGTGGACAACACCAACAAGTGACCCTTTATCTAAGAGTTTAACTACTAGGATCATCATAAATTCACAAAGCCTAGAGTGTTCGACTAGGTCACACACCTTGAGTGAGCTACTACTTGGTGATTCAGACGAATATAACCTGGTAGTCGAGAACTTCCATATCCAGTGATAAACGGAGTTTTTGGTATAACACTGATCTAGTTGTTATTCTACGATTGGTGATGAATGATTCTAACGAAAGATAGATAAGTATACTAGTTGAGTTAACGTTTGGTAACGACGAATGACTCCTTAATCATCTTCCTTTCTAATTATCTTTTTATTGTTATTTTTAGTTAATTAATTCACAAACCCTTTTTTTAGTATTTATTATTGTTTTCTAATCCAAATAACATATTAATTACATAACTCTTTGTGAGAAAAATCCTTACTACCGCTATATTACTAGTTAATTAGTGGGGAATATCTTGATTAATTTGTTGCACTAACGACACGATCAGAAACTGCGATGCTCAGGCTCAATGGCAAGGCACCTAAGATAAGTAGTGATGTATAGTATTAGGCAAAAATCTTTGGTGTGGACGACCAAGTTTGCTGATTTATGAGATAGGCTCGGAAGCGTATAAAGCCAAGTAATTCAAGATGTCTTGAACGAGTGTTGCATTCACGAGGACGTTGAATGGACTGAGTGTGGGAGGTCTATGGCCGGTAGGCTAAGCGTCCTAGCAAATGAAGCTACATTATCTGAATATGCAACAACATTAAGTTAAGATAAGGAAGGCAATTGTTATATGCAACATTGAGTAGAAGCAATGGTGCATGTCCGAGTATCCTGAGTTAGCCCAACTCAAGGAATGGATTAAGGAGACCATATAAGTCATGATATGCATTGACCTAAGGCTTGGACAAGTCTTAGGCAATGCAAGTGCAGCAATGACGCATGCCAAACGCGTCATTGTAGTCAGTTACTCGACCAAGTGATGCAAGTAAAGCTTATAGCTTGTAGGCCAAAGTTAGCCAATATGTTTGGAAGGGATATTGTCCTGTATTCATGCTAGTTAGAAGCATCCAAGAATATGTGAATCATGTTCTGATTAGGAACAACTCAATGATGATGCAACATTGGTCCAAAGGAACGGTTATAAGTTAGTTATGAGCATCACAGGTATTTCAGAGTAAGGAATTCGATTAGAACAGTTATAAAATGGGTTTATAACCTTGTGGCATAGCTTACCACCAAGTACATGTGCGGCATCAATTGACATCACATCACAAAAGCTAGCAGTTGAAAAACACGTTTGCAATTAGGGATATTGCCTATGTACAGATGGTTGTCCATAGTCTGTGCAGTTAGTTGCACACAGTTTGGCTTTGTTCTTGGCACTATAAATATGCCAGAGAACCACTGTAATAGTTATTCTTCGAATAATAAATGCACCATTGTTGCATTAGAGTGAGTTTAAAGCTTAGTTTGAGAACAAACTTATAAGTCCATTGGTTGGATATGATTTTGTAATCTTTCCCTAAATTAATAAAAAGGATTTCATTGGTTTAAAGCTTATCCGTGTGTTCTTGTTGTTCGTAAGTACTTCCCTTTCTGTGAAGCTTAATCATGGCACACACCCTTGTTTATAGTATGGGCTACAATCGAGGGTGAATAAGAAAATAAAATAAATCTTTTGTTGCCTACCTATTAGGAGGGTTGTTGTTTGCAGAGTGCAAATTTATAAAGTTGAAGTACGAACTGGTGGATTGTGTTTCACTGAACCACTATACTACCGAGTCGAGCCAAAAGTTACAAGGTGCACTTGTGGGTGTGACAACTGCCATAGGTGCCATCAACGGCTGTTAACAAGATAATACATAAGTCCGTAAATCAACGGTACGATTCTCTCTTTTAAGTAACAGCCGTTAGATGATTTTAGGTCATCTTTACAAACCCTAAAGAACCCTTGTTTCTCTGTTTTTCTTATTATCGAGCCATAGAGGGAGGGATAGAGAGAAAAAGCCGACTCCAAAAACCTTAAACCAGGTCGCTGAAAGGTGGTAAGTAATTAACATAGAATAAACCCTAATTTACTCATCCAACATTCTGTATCTCGATCTGGAACCCTAGATCTTCATCTTGTAAGCATATTTTTGATGTATGTTCGTTTGTACTTGTTATGTTTTCAATTGATTTGGGTAGGAAAAACTAGTGAAATGATCTTAATGGGCATGAAATGGTTTGAGAAGTTAGAATTCTCTGTATTGGTTTTGAGGTTATGGGGTTTGGAAGAATCTAGGGTTCAGCTTGAAATGAGTAGAGATTAGTTAGCATTTTGTCTGAAGTGATGTGTGCAAAATTGAGTTTCCGGGTGTGTATTTGATGGTGATTTAAGTATCGCACTGTGATTGCATTTTTGTGTTCTGTTGATTATATTATAAACTTGCCATATGAAAGTGTTTGCCCCTTTTTTTAATTAGGTCTACCCTAATATGTATGTATACCGTGAAGCAATGTGAACAACTCAATTGACATGAAATAGCTAGAACTTGAATTAGGAGTAGAAATATGATCTGTTGGATATTATATTATCTAGTTTTTTAGTATCTTAAAATCATCTGAAAGATTATTGCATGTGTGTCAAACGGTGGTTGAGATACTGCATGTCCTAGAGATTGAATTTTTCTGTTTTTGGGATGTTTTCCTACTGATTAATTTGACACATGATAAAGTATACCATAATATGCTTTTTTTTGCCATGAAATTCCTGGACTACATAGGATATTGGTGTTGCAGGCCTGTAACTGTATATTACATCTCTATTCATTATTTTAAAATGAGTATTTTTGAGTGTTGAATGCATATCAAATGGTGATGTTTCATATCGATAGGAACTTTAGTACTTCACATTTAGTGATTGTATTTTTTTAGATGGGTTTTGTTATCTTGTGCATGTGCACCCATGCACAGGATAAGAGCCTATGATTCGCCTTGGAGAAAGAATCCACTTAAATTAACACTATCTCTCCTATTATTTATGTTATTTACCTTCTCCAATGCTAATCATTGACTCTTATCTTGTGCATGGGTGCACAAGATAACAAAACCCATGAGATATATCTAAAGGAATAATAGTCAGACAACGCTAGGGTATGGCAACCCGGTATGGTATGAAACAGCTATAAGCTTCAGTTTGTGGAGCAGTTAGTTTTGGTATTACAAATTTCTTCAACCTGTATTCCAATGGTTTGTGTGTTGCATCCGCAATGTAGTTAGGATGAGTCATTTTGACAATTACTAGATTTCTTAATTGTTATTTTTATATTTATTGACTTGATGGGTGATCTACAGAGAAGAGATGGCCACAGAAGTCAAAGCAGGGCCCATTGTTCCAGAGTCCTTTTTGAAGAAGCTGAAGAGGAGTGAGGAATGGGAACTAGCAAAGAAGCAAGAACTCGAAGCTGCCAAGAAGAAGAACACTGAGAACAGAAAACTTATTTTCAACAGAGCTAAGCAGTACGCACAGGAGTACAGCGAAAAGGTTAGTAGTTCAGTCTTTTTTTCAATTCATTGAGTCATCTCCAATGCACATTTTCACCTAAATGATGAAATGTTTTTGATTGTTTAGGAAAGGGAATTAATTAATTTGAAGCGTGAGGCAAAGTTGAAAGGAGGATTTTACGTTAACCCAGAAGCTAAGCTGCTCTTCATCGTTCGAATCAGGGGGTATGGATATTTTGTTATTTGCTGCTAAAAACATTTAATTTTCTGAAGTTCATTTGGTGTTTAATTCTTGCACTGTTTGTTGTTTTGCAGTATCAATGCTATTGACCCAAAATCAAAAAAGATTTTGCAGCTTTTGCGTCTAAGACAGGTGATTTATTCCCGCTTGTCTGCATATAGATAGGATCATATTTTTTTTAAGATTATGTTTTTTTTGCCCACATTCTCGTCCATAAGAAGTCATTTATCAACCTCCTCTCGCCATCAGGCTGACTACGATAGTTATAGACACCGTAACCACTAGTTCAAGGTTCAATTTTATTGCGAAAACGTCTCTGGTGGTTAATGTGGTTGGCTATGTCCTCATGTCAGAAGTATTTTGATAACATAGATTATTATACCTACATAAACTAGCCTATGCTATGAAATAGATAACCCACCAACACAAGTGTGGTTTCTGTGCCTATATTTTCAAATGGGGCCCAAATGGACCTGGGTGTTGGAAGATCTGGTACAATGCTGTGAGAATTAGGTCTTAGTCTTTTTTTTTAAATGTCATTTTATTTTGACAAGTTCTGCAGAAAAATAGTTGGCTGGCCTTAATGTATACATTTTGTTTTAATGCAGATCTTTAATGGAGTATTTCTTAAAGTGAACAAAGCCACATTGCAGATGTTGCAAAGAGTTGGGCCTTATGTTACCTATGGGTGTGTATCTTTCGATTTGTTCATGAGTTTTGTGGTGCGGCTATGTATGTTCAGTTTTTGTGGTGGGACTTTAATTTCAACTTTTTCTGTCTAATGTTTTAGATATCCCAATCTCAAGACTGTCAAGGAATTGATCTACAAAAGGGGCTATGGAAAGCTTAACAAGCGAAGAACCGCTTTGACCGACAATTCCATTATCGAACAGGTTTGAGACGATGCACATAATTGTTATCAAGTTTAACAGTTCTGGGAATGTCCATTGATGATTCTAAGATGTTGTCAATTAATCGCAGGGTTTGGGCAAGTATGGAATCATTTGCATTGAAGATCTTATTCATGAGATCATGACAGTTGGTCCCCACTTCAAGCAAGCAAACAACTTCCTATGGCCCTTTAAGCTGAGTGCACCTTTGGGTGGGCTCAAGAAGAAGAGAAACCATTATGTTGAAGGAGGTGATGCAGGAAACCGTGAAGATTACATTAACAAGCTTATCAGGAGGATGAACTAGACACACAACCTAAGTTGCTTTTTCAAAAGATCTGGAGGTTCCTTTAAGACATCTTTGTGGTCTAGTAAATTAGAGTAATTCTAGTTCCTGCCTTGAACTTTATTTTTGTAGCTAAAGACATGAAGTTAGTGATGGTTGGTTCTTTCCAGTTTTCAAGTTTTGACGTACACACAATATTCGTGGTTTATAGAAAGCTCCATTATCTTTTATCTTTTGCTGAGTATTCATTAGTATGCAGTCTCTTTTATGAATTAATAAAAGGCGATGAAATGTAGGAAGAAGAAGATGCGCAGTTGAGCATATACATCAAGCTACGACACTGATGTGTGGCTTAGTGTAGAAGAAAAAAGCTAGTTAAGTTATGAGAGAGGCACTGATACCTAATAAAAAAGAACAGAAAGAGAACATGTGCGCTGGGTAAGTAGACCTGATAGGGTTATATCCTACGCCAGTGCCAGGAGTAGACGCACAGCACATATCCGAACACAGTAGATACTACGGGAAGCTCCACCCTATATCATACACCACCCTTCCCAAGATATCGACCCATAATCACTATACAGTTACAAACAATCTTCATGTTTGTTGAGAGTTTAGCTTTTCCACACTAATATTGGCTAAATGCTCTGCAAATTGAGCTGCCAAAATTACAGGTTGAACTTGCATTGGTTGTTTGGGCCAATGCAATAGCTGCCTAATTAGCCCATCAGGTTGGAGACTAAGTCATGGTCAAATGTTTGGGCCATCGGCATTCGCAATTCTCATTCTCAGGGAATTTCAACCATTTGCCCCGGAGGCAGTAGTTTACACAAAACCCTACACTTTCATGGGGACAATCTCTCCAATATTTTAGACTCAATTTTACCGAGGATATGGATATATTTAAAAAGTCGTTGATTACCTAAAATACGACAATAACGATTCCATATTGGCAAAGGACCTGAGACTGGGATCAAATTGGGTTCCAGACAAATCCAATTACATATGCACACTCCTTTGAAAAGTATACATCTGACATCTTCATTTTACTAGTTCAGTAGTTATCAATTGGTGTTACTACCTCGCGCTTAAATCTCATCCTTCAGAGTGCACACAAAATCAGAGTCGACAATTAAAATCCAGATGGCGTTGGGCCATGCGAATCGATACTGGTCTACCATCCCTATGACGGACTAATCCTTTTCTGGTATATATACATCTATGATCTATCCAAATCAATACAACTCGGCTTGGCCTACGCCTCTACTTAATCCGCCAGCGACTTCATCCGCCGGAATATTTTTCTCCGAAGTAACCAATTAATCACATGGGACACTGACATGTTCTATCGACCTATCACCAATATTATGTAAGACAATCAGAGGGCCACGCCTACCTTCCCAGCTGTGATACGTGTCAGATAGTCGGATGTTATGTCTCATGTGGCTATTAAGATCTATGAGTTAACAACACGTGTCCTTTTCAATCTCACAATCAGCTTCAGCTACTACCTTTATAATCTGACTCGACTTCAAAACTGAAAGCGAACGCATTTTCACTTTGTTGAAAAAAAAAGTCATGGAAGCTCACAAAGAGAGAAATGAGCAATTAGTACATGAAAATGAAGATGAAAACAATACATCATCATCGATATTGGATCCAACGACTAAGATGTTAATTCAAGAATCAATCGTATCAACAACAACAAGAAACAACGGTGAAGATAATAAAGCTGCTGCTGCTGATGGAAATAAGGGGGTCACACAGAAACCGGATGATGTTCTTGTATTTAATAGATCAATTAACAAAATTGATTCTTCTCTTGAGTAATCCTGCGGTTTAGATACAATCAAGTATTCCACGTGTATCTTCTTGAAGACATGTGTAACTTAGCTTAGATTATGTCTAATAGTATGTTATTAGTACTCTAATAAACTTGATCATTTTGCCTCTTTGATTCCAAGTTCCAACTGATGACATGTAACTTGTGAGGACATGTTTATCCTTTTTGATGCTTTATTTGGATGAGATCAAATGGTGCCGCTGACATGTCTATGATTCATATTAACCGTTCATTTGGTGGGTGAAGTGCATTCGTGGGCCCTGCTACTGACCTAATGAAACACTAAAGAGGTTTGTACAAATAGACGCCGGTGGTGAATAGTGATAATGGGATGAGCATATGAACTCAAATCCGTTAATCTGACCCAATTCACTCGTAGTTTGATGGATGAATATGGAAAACCCAATTCACTCGTAGTTTGATGAATGAATATGGAAGTATTTTTAAAATCTATTGAATAATGGATTAGATGTAGATATAAGTATAGAAATCTATTGAATATCCACATCCGTTATTTTTAGAAGTAAATAAAAAATTTATAAAATATAAAGAGACATATGTGTATTTTACAGGTACGATATAACTTTTAATGTTTTAATTGTACCGATGATTCAAATTGGCAAGCAAGAAGTACTGAATATACTCTTAAATTTTACTTTTGGTTGTTGGGATGACATTATTATAATTTAGCATTGTTATGTTGTAATAATTTAATATATCAATTAAATTTCAGGAATTTAATGTTTAAATTAGTTTTTTTTGTTAACATGTTAACTATTTTTATTTTTCTTAATAAAAGCATGGAATCTAATCCGTGGATTTATCCACATTCAATCCGTCCATCCACCCATCCATGGGTTTTAAATCCACAACTGATGGATTGGACAAGGATGCAAATCTAATACCTGTTATTTTGATGGGTTGGATTTGGATGTTACCAAATCCACAGATTTCACCCGTTGCTCACCCCTAGGTGATATATTGCTTTCAGTATTTTTAGGTCCATAATGTACGTTGTTCATTGTTTGATGGAGATGGTGCATCATGTGCTTTCTGGACAACAACTTCACTAAATTTAGGAATAGCTAGTAGTCATGACTTATAATTCATTAGTTGTACTGATGGTTATTGTATATCGACCATTATAATCAACGTAGTTAATCTCGAGTTTTGGTTTTGTCTCGAGCGAGACCGACATGTCGAAATAATTACATCTTGGGAAGATAAAGATGCCGCAATAATTATATATGGGGAAGATTTTCGGTAAATTTCGGAATTTTTATTTTTAAATTTTATACCCGTAATATATATGCCAAGCATTTTGGGTTGTATAGATATAAAGAACTATACCAATTTTTAAAAAAAGAAAGTGAGATTTTTTATGGTTGGATTTCATTTTTCCATATGATAAGCTGGAAATCGGGTGAAATTTCGGAATCTTTAGTTTTAAAATATTAAAATCTTTATTTAAATTTTATATCCGTAACATATATACCAAGCATTTTGGGTTGCATAGATATAAAGAATTATACCAATTTTTAAGAAAAGTAAAAAAAAAAAGTGAGATTTTTTATGGTTAGATTTGATTTTTCCATATATTAAGCTTTTCTCAGCGAGATTTCGGCCAAATTTTGACCGTCTCGGTGAATTTCTCAGTCGAATCTTGTCTCATCGGGATTAAAAGATTCGTCATGGCCAAGGATCGAAACCGCATATCCCGACCGAAATTAACTACATTGAGTATGATCTAGCCTAGACCTAGTTGGCTTGATTGTCTTGGGGTTTCGTTAGTCGTGATAACTCAGGGAAGGAGCCGTATTGTTTTATAAGGGGTTAAGCTAAAATAAATTTGACGAAGATAAAAAAAAATTAAACTAGTGTTGGAGGACAATGTGTGTCCAAAGGAGCAAGATAAACACTTGGATCACATCACATACAACCAAGGGCACTTGTCTCTCTACCTCTCATGCAAGCTAGAAACTTGGCCTTCTACATCACATGTAACAAGGGCACTTGTCTCTCTAGCTCAAGGTGATACATGCATCCATCGCTATATAAGCCATGTACTTAGTTCATTTGTGACTACATAAGAAGCATTAATAGAAAATGTTCTTCTCACAATTTCTCTTTACTTGTCTACTATATGTTATTTAGCTTATGCATTGATATTTATCTAGTAAACAATATCTATAGTAATTAGTTAGTAACCTAGAGGAGAATAGTGAGACTTGAACAACTAGAACGACATTATTATTAAATTTTAAATATGTTTTTTATTTTATCTTTCAGGATATTCTACCAAAGACTGTTTTGGGGATATTATGTGGGATCATTGGCCTTCACCCGCCCTATCGAGTTAGGGCATTCTTTGGGCCTTTGATAGATGGATCCTTATATGGGTCTAATTCTAATATCATATTAACACGTTGGAGTGGTAATTGGTGAGTGAAGTGGCCAATGTCAAACTATTGGCATTTGCACGTACTATATAACTAGATTTGTTCCCGTGCTACGCAACGGGCGTATCCCAAACCCCCCTTCCATCACTTTGAACCGGTTTACTGTTGTTTGGAACAAGTTTTGGAAGGAAGATAATGGAACAGGTTCTTTCTTGTACTGGTTCAAATCCATAATTCTCTAATTGAACCAAATCCCCATTTCATTTTAGGAAATGAATTCCCTAACTCGATTCAATTTGTAACTCCATTTCATTTTTTGAATTAAACCCTAACTCCATCCATGATTTAATCTCTGATTCAATCTCTTTTTGAACCCTTATGAAACTAAATTTGATGTTCTTATACCATCTCCATCTCAGAAAATGAATGTAAACCTAAGTTCATTTTTTATTCGATCTCCAATTAATGAAACTGTCGAATAAGGAATCCAACCCCATTATCTGATTCAATTTACAATCTTTGAGGAATCTATGGTAGTTATGGAGAATTAGGTAGGTATTTCAATTTTTTATTCTCTTGTTAATTGATTATGGTTATTTGTAGATTTTATTTCGATTTTATGAAATTGCAGTTATTTGCTTCTGATAGTAAAAATAGAAAAAAAAAGATTTCGAAATTGATTTTGAATTAAACCAAATCCGATGTTTTAGACTAATTAGGTTACAAGAACTACAACTCGAAAAAAGAAATTACTCATCTTGAAATAAGGTCTAGAATTTGAATACTAAAGTAATATCAAAGAAAAATTAAATGTTAAATAGGAAATGTCAAATACTAAATGATTAATAGTGAAAATGAAATACTACTCCAAAAAGACCCTAACAACTAATCTGGGATTTTCTAACAGCTACTTCGCATTTTCTGGTTCATTAGTCTGCTCCAATACATGATATTTTTCATCTCCTTTTTCTGCTACTTCTGCCAATCTAATCATAGTATCTAAGTGTTCTTGTCCATCTGAATTGTTTTTGTGTACCTCTTGGTTGATTGTGCACTGCAATTCAGGATGGTCTGCATCTCTTTGTTCTGCTAATTCTGCCAATGCAAACATAAAATTAAAGTCCTCATCTCCATCTGAATTTTGTTCTTGTACCTGTTGGTTGATTGTGCTCCCCTGCAGTGAAATTCAAATTAATCTTTGTCAATTTCATAGTTTTTAAAACATATTGTTTGTATCTGCTTAAATAAATGGTTGTTACTTGTTTTATTTTACTCAGTTCGTATTTAGCTTCCAGTGCATATTTTTAGGATATATATTTTGAACATAGAAACTCCCATAACCAAGTGATCTTTGATTTAGATGCCTTCGAAGATGAATGACATTGTCAATGTATCCCATATTTCCCCCATATTTCATGTCCTATTTTCCTAATAATGGAATTGAGATATAAGATATTTATATGATAGCATCCATGAATTATTTATTGATACATAATTTTGGGTTTGCATCCATACCTCTGTATTAAGGCCAATGGTTTCCATAAATTTTGCTATTCTCACATTATTAAGAAGTGGACTATTTTGATATCCATTGAAGTTCCCTGATAAATAGGCAACAAATATTTGATCCTTCAAAACAGGTTATACTTTCTCGTTGCATTATAAGTCCGTTGTATCCACATAAAATATGCTCAAGACTCACCTTGAGTATAGTTGGAATGCCGCATCATTACAACATATACCCACACTCACATGCTGAGTTACAACAACCTTGATTAATTCTTTACCATTCGCTGGTACGTCGGTATAACCATGAAAATCCATCAAAAAATTAATGTAAATAAAATAGAAAGATAGTATGGAAGAGCTAAGAGCTACGTTATACCTTGTTCTTACTGCAGCTTCTTTTTCTAGTTTGATATGGATAATCTCCCCAGGTGTCCTCCCTTCATTCTTCATGACCCATTTATATGTGTAATCCATAAGTCCACCATTACACCCACTATTGTAGGTGTTGAACCATACAGTCAGAAGACCAATTCTGAATCCAGTCAGAAAACCAATCTTGATACAAATGCCAACTCATAGTCTTTAGGATTTGTTAACAATATAT
>JAJJMC010018315.1:2769130-2822668 GCA_023531435.1 Papaver californicum | reverse complement strand
ACAAATACCAGCATCTACTATTTCTACTTCTAATACTTCAACAAGTAGACCACTCAGAATCATCAACCCAAACGTTTCATTTGTTGGGTAGGCGGAAACCTCTGAACCAACTAATTGGTTAAGTTTCATAAAGACCCAACGTGAAGATTTTCGGTTTAAGGCGGAACCTATGAACCTGTTAAATGGTTAAGTTTCGTGACAACTCAACGAGCGAAGCCTCTGAATCTACAACGATCAAGCTTCATAAAAACTAGAAAAGTGGACAAGTATCCACCGTTACCAAGCAAGCTATAGAAGACATACAAAATCTATGGAGGCAAGAAAGAAAAATTAAGATGAGATTATATCGACGTGATGACAAGTCAGAAAACCAATCCATGGGCCTGTATGAGCAAGATAAGCGAAGCATGAGAAGCAAGTTGAATGTTCGCCATCTACCCTACAACTTGAGGGGAAGTGTTGAACCATATAGCCAGAAGACTAATTCTGAATCCAGTTAGAAAACCAATCCTGATACAAATGCCAACTCATAGTCTTTAGGATTTGTTAACAATATATTCTGTTTTAGGATTTGAGTAGATTTCCTGTTATGTTTAGGATTTGTTTAGATTTCCTACCTTATATAAAAACTACTCTCATTATATAAGAGATCCTTCTGTATGGTTAAAGCAATGAAGAAAAATAAAAGTATCAGAATTATTGTTTCAACTATAGGACTTGTCACAATCAACTACCACATCTTAAAAGAGTGTTAGATCTGAGTGTTACCACATCTTACAAACACTTTGAGTAATATCTGAGTGTACACCTATCACATCGTAAAAGAGTAATACTTATCAAGCCAAAAGATGTGAACAAAATATTGTAAATTGGAAGATCTTGTGTTCAGGTTTCGCTTGTTTCAAACTCTCAAGCATCAAGCTGAGGAAACAGGCTTCACAATCAATCCTAAGTGGAATATCAGTTCCATCGGCTTCACTTTTCTGTCACTTTTCTTAGAAAGTGACCACAAAACTTGATAATAACCATGGAAAGTGGTATACTTTCCCAGTGTGAGAAACTGCAATAAAATGCTCTAAAAATTCTTCTAAAGTGTTAGGTGTTCCCACATGTGGTGTTTAAATCAAGCAATGTTTTCTACAAAATTATTAATTTAGATAAGTATTAATTTATTAAAAATATTATTTAATATTTCATTAAATGTATCGTTACATTTGTCAAACTATGATTGGACGCATATGCATAAATCAAAAATCTGATCCACATATTTGTTTTTTGTGTATGTTTCCTAGTGGCTGCCATCCACAACATGGTTGTAAAAGGTGTCTGCTGCAGAGCCGATCCTGTGTATATTAGGGTCTTGTGAAAATTTAATCATAGGGTCTTTTTTATGGTCAATTTCCCCCCTCCGGTAATTTCATATTAACAATAAGTAAAATAAAAATAAGACGATTTATATATATATATAGATATCATAAACGTAATATATTTTTTGTATTTATAAACATTAATTTTTATACATACTGACTGTCTAATTCAACACAAAAAAGATTGTCGACTACTTTTTCTCGTATTTCATGTTTCCCTTAGCCGTATAAAAAATTATCGACTAATTTTTCTCTCATCCGAAGTACAATCAAGCACTACTGAAAAATACTTGACGGCCTTAATTTTTCGAATGATAGCATTTTAATTCTAGAAGCCAGCAAATCAATCAATTCATTTTGGATTCTAGAGCTAAGGTAATTGTACTGAATTTCATTATTTTCAATTATTCTCATGTGTTCTTTCATCGTTGGATCCCACTCGACAATCATCTCAATCAAACCTAAAATATTTCCATTACTATTTTCATATACTTTCTCGTTTGTTCCTCGAAAATCCAAGTTATGTATGCTAAGATATTTTGCTACAAAAATGATTATTTTCAATACTTGCTTCCAATGTTCTCTAGTTTCATTAATCTGATGTTGAACATGCTTGTCAATTGTATCATTTATCCCTAGTCTTTCACGTAGGTCAAGCCAAACTTTCATGTTAACATTGTCCTCTTTACTAATCTCATGCTCACTAAGCCTTTGGCCAAAATGACACCAATCATCATACCCTTCGGTTGCTAAACTACTTATACGAGAATCATTTGTAAATAACTTACAACAAAAACAAAATACTTTATCTAACTCCTTTGAATATATAAGCCATTTTTTTATCATATTTTTCACCATTAGGTAAAATTCTAGTGTAATAGGATGAAGAGAAGTATCTAGATCGCTTATTCTTGGGACCTTTCACTATATTTGGTTTTCTAAGAGGACCCTTTTCCACTAACAAATCTCTAGAGATTGTGTCAAGATTACCCTAATATCTCGGATCATATATGTTTACATATACTTGAGGGGGGAGTAGAGGTTCAACATTTAAAACTTCAACATCATCACTATCAGTATCTTCCCTATCGGGAATCCCTTTATTTTCGTTGACAGTTGCGTTAGGAACACCTTCGTGGACATTGTAATCATTCTCTGTTACATTATGGTCTAAATTGGGAACACCATTTTCGTTTTCAGTTGAAGGTGGAACTTAAATAAGTGGACGTTTAACAAATCTATCTAGAACTCCTCTTTGTGACTCCTTAAAAGCTGTATCTCTTTTCTCTTTTAATCATTTATCATGACCAGGAGTTGCTTTTCTTAGACTTTTAATCTTAACCATATTTCAAAGTTCAAACCAGTAATGTAAATGATTATTATTACCTGATAATAATTGATTACCCGTAAGAAAAATTAGAACATATAAGCAAAAATCCCAACTGCCCAACTCATACAAATAACACCCATACGTGATCAGGTCGTCACCAAAGATTGTTGTTCCTGGAATAAACCCATTACAATAATCACAAATAGCAAATTGAAATTTAGTATTACTAAGCTAAAATCAAAACCCTAAATTTTAAGTTAGCACAAAAATTTCAGTTTCCTTACCTTTGACGTGAAATTCTTAACTAATTTGCTCTCACTTTTTCCCTTTTAGAGTGATTGCAGGTAGAATTCGAAATTTGTTTAAGGAAATTTGGGGTTTCGGTTTGATCTTTTTCTTAAAAGTTATAACTTGAAACAGTATGTCAGTACCAGTGGTGAATCTGGTGATAAAGGGATTGGAGAGAAAAAGTAAAGTTAAGGTTGTTTGTAGGCTCAAAGAAAACAAACCGTAAATGGAAAAAATATTGGGATAAACTTATAGGGAGGGGGGCATTTTATTTCTAAGAAATTGGCCCTGGTAAGAGATGGGCCCTGTGCGGTCACAAACGCCGCACTGCCTCAAGCCCGGCTCTGGTCTGCTGCTTGGTTTCTTTCCCTGTATGTGTTGGTTGGTCAAATGTTGTAGAACCGAATAAGCCAAGGTGATGATTTTGGTCATCATTTATCAAAATGTGGGTAGCAAGATATGCACAAGAGTGTGCATGGATGATGGCACTTAGTTCGCACATATGCATTTTTATGTTCGGGACAAGCAAATTTGCTCCAACATTCTCCTTTCCTTCGAAATACATCAAAAAGATGCATTCTCGATAAGAAACACGGCAACATAATGCTTTCATATCATAAAACATCCTCCGCATGTAACATAGGAAAGATAATGTATCTTGGCCTATGCATTTTCAACCAACACCGCCTCCCTTTTTATATCTTATAGACATTTCTACACATTGGAAAAGAAAAATTATTTACCATATTACCAACTCCTATCTTTTTTCGCGACATCTACGTAGGGAAAATGATGCATATTTCGTTCTCGGCCAGTGTCCCCACTTGCTAAATGCACTATAGTGATGTATTTTCAGTAAGAAACCTAGCATAATGATTCCTTTGCATCGTTACACATACTCGTGTAAGTAACGTAGCATAATGATGCCCTTGCATCGTAATGCATATTCGTATAGGCAACATAGTACAATGTCGGATTCTCTGAGTAAGGGCCAAGCATAATGATGTATTCACATCATGATGCTTCATTGCAGAAGCAATAAAGTATACTGATGCATTAACATCATAATGCATCCCCGAGTAAACTTTATAGGGTCTTGATGCATTCCCTCTTTGATGCATCTTTAGCCAACACTCTCTCCCTAAACATGTCTTACTCGTATTTATACGTATAAAAATAGGGGGGCGTTATTTTCTATATACCGACTCCCTCGTCCTTTTTGCGACATGATGCATGCTAGATGATACATCTTCGATAAGCAACATAACACAATGTTGTGCCACTTTTTCAGTGACAAGCATACTGATGCATTAACACCACGATGCTTCCTTGGGGTAAGAAATATTAGTAAATGTCGCATCTATTGGTAAAGTACAAGCATGTTGATGCATTTTCATCATGATATAATATTTTCACCAAGTGTGTATCACAGGTTCGAAGCGATGCATCATGTTTTCAATGCTGCATCATGAGGGGCATACCATTGGTTAATGGTGAATTTTGGGACAAGCTGCATTACTTGTTCCATGTGTGTATCGCATATTCAAGATGAAGTCTCACTATAATCAATGACGTATCCCATAACACGCAACACAGACTCGAGCCGATGCTTCATCTCGTACCATGACGTATTCTAAACTATACGCCATGCGAAAATGTGGACCACACTTGTTCGATTGACTAATCCTCCTTACGACTTATGTTTGGTAAGCCTATTCCATCCTAAGGTTTGAAGTTTCTTTATTTATCAATCATGTTCCCAGCAAAAATTCCCATTAACCTTTTGTTATGGACATGGATAAATAAAAGTTGTGCCTCTGCATGAAGTGGTAGCTGTTAGGCAATTAAGATGAGGGCTATTTAACGGATGTTACCCAGCAAATGACCAATACCTTAGTCTGGTACCCAACATTTTTGTTTGACGAATATATTTTTTATTTTATCTATTTTTCATTAATAAAGTTATATGGTTTTACAAATATACCCCTAATAAAAGGCTTTGTCTTCTTCTTTTATACCTCAACCCCTAGATAAAAACTGTTCTTTTTATTTTTATATATTTTTTATTTTTTTTTTATTTAATTGATTTAATTATTATTATTTGAAAAAAAATAGATAGATCTTCAATAGATTTAAAATGGTTACTGAGAGGGCGAAAGAAATTTTGGATCTATTGAGAACCGATCTGTTTTGTTTAAAAAAATATTGGATAATAATAATATATAAAAAAAGAAAAAATAATACTCCATATAAAAAAATCCGTATTTATCAAAGGGTTAAGGTATAGAAGATAAAAAATATATTGGTCAACCAATACCTTAACAGTCAACCGTTAGTCTACATATAATCCATTAACATTTAAAATATTAAATACCAAACTAAGATATTGATAATTTATGGGGTATTATCCATTAAATATCCCTTAGAGATGAATGCAGAGTTTATGAAGGCTAACCTTTCGGCTGAGGATAACATTTTTGTTTTCAAACCTTTGGCTTTCCGAGCCAACCTCTGGAGAAGTAGGCCACATATATGGGTAGATGATCTACTTTTTTTTAAATTGAACACCCAATTAAACAGGTGGAGTGGTGGTGGTCGTCCCATTGAAAATTTAATGTAGCCTGGAGGGATGTTTTGAGTGATTGTGAATCGTGGGGTATTGATAAATTGGCCAGCCATCGTGGTTTGTGATTTGAACTAATTTTGAGCACTAATTAGTTTGTGATTTGAGTATGTATTGAGCTATTCAGATTTCTCATTCGAGGTGTAAGCACTAACAATTTATAATGTATATCGTCGTAGGTGCAACACTGCAAGTAACTATCGGGTAACAACTAACAACTACTTTTTCTCACAACGCACAGGTTTATTTTTTGTTTATGGAAGCTTACGACTCTTGAAATATCTTTTGGAAACCAGTTCATCAAATCTCTGCAGGAATATACTAATAATCCTAAATCGTAATAGATGATGCTATTTGTGCTTACTTGTCGTAATTAAATATTTCTTGGCACAACAAAATCTTTTAACCCTTTTCATTTTTTTTTTAGTAGATCATTCTAGTCCCACTCGGCTATGGCCGTATAAGAGTGTTCCCATTGTGTCTCTTGTCGTCATCAAAACCCAAATAAATAGATTTGTGTTTTATGTTTGAAGTGGCTATACACATCTAGTTTGTAGTTGAATTTCTTTATTGGTACTCTTTGGATATGCATGGGATGGTGGGGATGGTCATTGCGTACTTTTTAACAAAATCAAATTTAAATTTTAGTTCCACGTATTTGAGACTTTGAGTACTAATTTCTTTTAGATAAGGTAGTGAATAAGTGATGGATTGCAACAGTTGCTGCAGTCGTTCTGTAAAAATTTTAATTGAGTAAAAAGTTACTATTTTTTTTAGTAAAAAAGTCCACGAAATCTATAGTTTAAAACTGTTAAAAATACCAAATTTCTTGTTTGGATTAAGAAATTTGGAGTGATTAGGCGAAGAAGTATTTTTCACATTATAAAATAGTGGGATAAAAGAGTCTAGACGAGTAAAATTCCTTCGTCTAGCTTTCAAATTTATTTTTTTAAATAAAAAAATAGTCAGACTTCACCTGACTTTCAAATCTGTTTTCAAACGCTGAATCATTAAACTTCAGCCGTTGGATGGAACTTTTACCCAGACGACTGATGTTCACCCGTCCAGTAAAGACTGGCGAAACACTCCTTTGATTGAAGGAGTGGTTGATAGACTTTTAGTGAAAGACTCTCTCTTCACTATCCATAGTAAGGTCTAATTTGTTCTTTTTGGGTGAAACTCTTTCACTTTAAAGGAGAACAGTCTACCCATAGCCCTTGCTCTAAGAATGCGTCTAAATACACGCTAGCTAGAATCCATAGGCGATATTACTGATATTTTAACTTGATGGGATGCCCCTGTAGTACAATAATAATATGTTTAGGTGATAATATCAATTAGTTGAGTATGAATATGCATAGGAAAATAGAGATTTTTATGTTTATATTCTCTGGTATATTTTGAAATATCAATGTAGAGTTATCTTTAGTAATATTAAACCTTGCCCTAAAGATTTGATATAAGTGCGCAGAATCGAACTGAGAATAGAAGAAACAACATTATTTTATGTGATTGTAATCACCCAAACTGTCAATTGGGTTTGAAAGAGTCAGATAAAAATACCAGATACATTATGTTTGATGTTGCTTTTCATAAACACACAATTTTTTTTACTTACGGTATAGTTTTAATGAATACTGATGGTACCATTAACAATTTTGCAGGAGTATCAGGGAGATGATGTAACTCTAATGAAGCTGAGGCAAGAGCATGTAGAGAAACTTTGTAATGGGAAGAGGACTTCAATCAAGACAAGATAAGTTTCCTTAATGATAACTTGAATGTTATCAATGGGATGAAGTACAACACTTTTGCTATGGACTGGAGAAGTAAAGCTATTTTGCAAAAAGCTTTAGAAACCAAGAAATATTTTGCTAGTTCTACGTTCGTTCATGTTAATAGGAAATGTAATAGGTTAGCAGATAGATTAGCTAAATGTATCATCAAATGTAATGAAGTTGTTATCGATTTCAAAAACTGGGAAGAACGAAGGAAAGCTCCTTTGATAGCTAGAATTTGTAACCCCAACAATGTAATCTCGTTTGCTTAGTTTTATAAAATTTCTTTTCATAAAAAAAAAAAGTTAGAAACTGCATCAACTTTTTTACTGATAATTTTTTTTTTAATATGGTTGGAATACTAGAGAAATGAAGGAAAAAATTCAGGTGAAGAAGCACATGATGAAAGTTACCATTAACGAACATGAATATACGTGTGCGCTTTGGATTATAACTAATACTACCCCTGTTTCTGGAAAAGTGTTACTATCACTTTTTTATTTTAGCCTAAAAATAGGCTTAATTGAAAAAATAATAGTAACTCTTTTCCAGAAACAGAGGGGGTGTAACTGTTCATTTTAAAAATTAAGACAATTCTACAATTAGTAAAGGAAATTTAGTCAAAACTTGTACAATTATAAGAAAAAAAAGGATTGTCTAAATTATGAAAAGCTCCAAATTAACATGAGACAAATTCACGAGGGAGATGTGTACTAATTAACTATTTAGCCAAGGGTTTTAGTCGTCTGGTCAAGAGTGTAAAAACAGTGTTTATGATGTGATGTTCTACAAATACAACTGTGATTTTGTTGACATTGAAGTAGTCTTAAATTAATGGATCTTTTAATCATGCTTAAGATTTAATACTAGCCTAAATATGTTTCATGCTTTAGTTTTCATCAATAATAGATAACGCTAATCTTTGTAGTTACTGGTTAATTCACCACCTGTTGGACAAATTTTGAAAATTATAATCATGTTTAGCAACTCGTCTTAAACATGTGATGGAGCGGATAATAAAGAAAATAAAGAAAAGAGAGGTTTTGTTCAGACTTCAAATATTCTTAGGAATATCGACTATGAACAATGATAATTGTTTAGACTTCCGTTTCCCGACTTTAAATAATAATCGATTAAACTTGAACAAATTTAAGAAATTAATTCTTATTAATCAAATTCAACTGTTTAAAATAATACATGGAGGACTCTTTTATAGACTTGGGGGAAAACCCTAACTTGCTAGTCAAGAAAGGATGAAAAAAAACCCTAAACCGACTCAAACCCTAATTTGCTATTTTTTTGACAAATTTTGGTCGACCTAAAATAATGAAAGTACTCATAAAATAAAACTATTTGCTGCAAACGGAGACCAAACGGACTCCTAACGAAGAAGTTATTAACAAAACAAAAACTTTCCTAAAATAGCAAAAACGCCTGTTTGAAGCCCTAAACGATGGAATTTGGCTAAAATCTGAATACTATGAGACGAAATCGTGTCATGTCTTGATCGTTGGCCCGTTTCCAATCAAAATGGACCCCTTTTGAGCTAAATTACGACACTCGGGTCTTTAGCCTCCAAATAGGCTATAGCCTGCTCATCTGCATCATTTTCCCGGGGTTGAGAGAAATTCGCCCTCGAACTTTCTTGATCATCATCAGAATTATCACCATTGTACGACACCAAGTGTTTGACATTAAAAACATCAGAAGTACGGATGTGACTTGGAATCTTTAACTTGTAGGCATTAGGATTAATCTTCGCGATAATTTCCAAGGGACCAATCTTGCGCGCCTTCAGTTTATTATACTCGCCACCTGGAAAACGATCCTTTGTCAATATTGCCCACACAAAATCTCCTACTGCAAAATCCACAACTCTGCGTTTCTTATCTGCCGCCTCCTTATACCTCTCATTAGCTCGAAGCAACTGTTCTTCAGCCAACTTGTGAACCTGTTGCAACTGTTGGATACGTTCTTCGGCACGAACTTCAATTATCTTCAGATTAGGAACAGGTGCTAAATATACTGGTGCTCGTGGATTATAAAAAACCTCAAATGGACTCATACCCAGACTACGGTTTACTGAACGATTAAATGCAAATTCAGCTTGGCAAAGTTTATGATCCCAACTCTTTGGATTGTCTCCAACCATACACTGTAGTATATCACCCAACAAATGATTCACAACTTCATTTTGGCCATCACTTTGAGGATGATACGCACTACTGAAGTTAAACCTTGTATTAGCTAATTTCCACAAGGTTTTCCAGAAATAACTAAGGAATCTTGTGTCTCGATCACTAACAATTGAACATGGCAATCCATGTAGACGATACACTTCACGGAAGAACAATTCAGCTACCTTCAGTGCATTAGTAGTCTTCTTGCAAGCAATAAAATGGGACATTTTTGAAAAACGGTCAACAACTACAAATACCGAATCATGTCCCCTCTGAGTTCGAGGTAAACCCAGTACAAAATCCATGCTCAAATCTTTCCAGGTTTGAATTGGAACTATCAATGACATGTACAACCCTGCATTAATTACTTTTCCTTTTGAAACTTGACAGATTCGACATATATCTACGAATTTAGCAACTTCACGCCTCATTGTTGGCCAGTAATATGACTTCGAAATAAGTTCTAAACTCTTATCCCTTCCCATGTTCCCCTCGTCATGTAACTCCTTAATAATCTTCAATCGGAGACTAGAATCAGGAATACACAATTGGTTACCTTTGAAGAGAAATCCTTCATGCATAAGGTAATCACTTCGTTTGCCTGAACTGATATCATCCATAATCTCCGCAAAGTTCAGATCGGTTAGAATATGGTCAGAATATGAATCAAAATCTATTACCTCAGTTCGTATGGTGTTGAATATCATACTCCTTCGGCTTAAGGCATGAACAACTTGATTCGGCGACCCAGCTTTGTGCTTCAGTACAAAAGTGAACTCTTGCAAATAACCAGCCCATTTACCTTGTGTAGAAGAAAGCTTCTCTTGACTGTTGATGTGCTTCAAAGAATCATGATCATAAAACATAATGAACTCATTATGAATTAGATAGTGACGCCAATGCTTCAAGGCTTGAACTATAGCATAAAACTCCACATCATAAGTACTATAGTTGAGATTAACACCTTTTAACTTCTCACTGAAATACGCTACAGGTCGTCCTTCCTGACTCAAAACAGCTCCAATTCCCACCTTCGATGCATCACAATGTAGTTCAAACGGCTTGCTGAAATCAGGTAACACCAATAGTGGTGCAGTTATCAGCTTTGTCTTGACAGCTTCAAAGGTTTCGTCAGCTTCCTCAGACCATGAAAACTTTCCTCCTTTCATGCATTCAGTAATGGGTGCCATAATGGTGCTGAAGTGGGGAATAAAGCGCTGGTAAAAAGAAGCGAAACCATGGAAACTCCTTACCTCGTGTAATATAGTAGGTGTAGTCCAATTTCTCACAGCTTCAACCTTGGACTCATCTACCTTGATTCCATCCTTGGTGACGACATAACCGAGAAATAGAACTCGATATGTCATGAATGAACCCTTTTTGATGGCCGTAAATAATTTCTCCCTACGTAGAACTGAGAGCACTTCTCGAAGATGTTGAACATGCAAGTCCATGTTAGCACTATAAAGAAGAATATCATCGAAATAAACAACCACAAAAGTACCGATAAAGGGTCTGAGTACTTGATTCATGATACGCATGAATGTACTTGGCGCATTGGTCAACCCGAATGGCATAACCAGCCACTCATATAATCCATCTCGAGTTTTGAAAGCAGTCTTCCACTCATCACCTTCACGAATTCTGATCTGATGGTACCCACTCTCCAAGTCGAGTTTTCTAAACACTTTTGCTCCACACAACTGATCTAACAAGTCATCCGATCTGGGAATTGGACTGTGATTTTGTTGATGGCTCGACTGCCAACACACATTCTCCACGTTCCATCTTTCTTTGGAATCAGCAAGGCTGGTACTGTACAAGGACTTAGACTCTGTCGGATTAATCCTTTCTGTAGCAAATCTTTCACTTGACGACGAAGTTCTTTATGCTTCTTATGACTCATTCTGTAATACGCTTTATTTGGTAAGCTTGATCCAGGAATGAGATCAATACGATGTTGTATATCCCAGAGAGGTGGTAGCTCGTCCGGCAACTCGTTCGGAAAAACATCCATAAATTCCTTAACTAAAGGTTGAGCTGCAATGGGAATACTATTGTCATCCTGTTGTTCTTCTTTGCCAATCAACACATAAAATTCACCTGCATCTTCTAACTCATCTTCAAACTGCTTAAACGACAAGAGATTGCTAGATTCTCCAGTAGATAGTGTAGGTGCAATCTCTTTACTGGGTACAAGTACTATACGTATGTCGTTCCATAAAAAACTGTAGGTATTCTTATACCCATCATGACTACTTTTCCTGTCCAACTCCCACGGACGACCCAACAACAAGTGACAAGCATCCATACTAGTAACATCACATCATATATTATCTTTATATTAGTTACCAATTGGAAAAGAAATCAAGCAACGTTTGTTTACTTTTACCTCATTCCCTTTCTTAAGCCAAGAAAGCTTGTATGGATGTGGATGTGCCTTGGTTTCCAGCTTGAATTGTTTCACGAACTCTTCATCAGCAATATTCTCGCAACTTCCAGGATCAATAACTAGACAAAAAACTTTTCCTTCGATCATACACGTCGACTGGAATATATTGTTAAGCAACCAGCTGTCGCGCTCATCTTTACGTGGAGTGAGACAACTTCTTCTTACTACAAAGTTCACTCCTTTATCTCCGGAAACTACTTCATCGACAGGTTCAGAATCATCTTCATGATCCTCTTCATAATCAGTTACCCAACCATCTTCTTCACGTTCTTTTTCAGTCAAAAATACCTTGTTCGCTCGTTCTGCTTTTTAACAATCACTGGCTTTGTGCCCAAATTCTCCGCACTTATTACACCTACCTCCAAAAGTGGTAACTGGGGTTTTATTGGGTGTTGACGAAGAATTAAGTTTACTAGCAATACTAGGTGTTGAAGTACTACGGTTACTTGCTGGAGATGCTGCCACATTGATACCCCAATTTAAGCTTCTACGCCCTATTTGTTTCTCTATATGCCTTGATCTATGATGTGCATCCGAAATAGAGCAACAATCAAACATGTTGAGTGTATCCTGATATTGTTGAGGGAGACCACCTATATACCGATCGACTTTTTGCTTATTTGACTCTAACAAGTCGTTAAGAGAAAGTAGTCGGTAAAACTCCTTTATGTAATCGTCTATAGAACGTACTCCCTTGCGTAGGTTTTGCAGCTGCTGATACATCAATCCAATGTAGTTATGTATCAAAAACTCTGTTCTCATGTGTTTCTTCAACTTCTCCCATGATACTAACTTTTGTTTTCCTTTACGACTACTTAGCAGCTTGTGTTGTTGCAACCACGAATTAGCCCTCCCACGAAACATAGTTGCTACCAACGAAACTCGTTTGTTATCTGGTACTTCTTTGAATTCCAATACTTCCTCAATCGTATTCACCCAGGAGAGAAACTCTTCCGGTTCCAAACCACCATAAAATTCTGGGATCTCTACTTTTATTCATGCCTTCCAGCGATCAGAATCCTCTCGTTGATTTATTCTACCTTCGCGATGCCCTCTAGCAAAAGGGTTACCGTTATTATCTTCTTCTTCCTTCCGAAGGTTATACCGACCCAGGAAACCTTGGGCGTCTTCAATGAATTCTTCTCTAGATCACCATGGAATGAAACCTTCTGGACCTCCTCCTCGACCTCGACCTTGACTGGTTGCTACTCTTGGTGGCATCTTATCAACCCTAGAATCAACCTGGCTCTGATACCAACTGATGCACCGGATAATAAAGAAAAGAAAGAAAAGAGAGATTTTGTTTCGGACTTCAAATATTCCTAGGAATATCGACTATGACAATGATAATTATTTAGACTTCGGTTTCCCGACTTTAAATAATAATCGATTAAAATTGAACAAGTTTAAAAATTAATTAATATTTATCAAATTCAACTGTTTAAAATAATACATAGAGGACTTTTTTATAGACTTGGGGAAAACCCTAACTTGCTAGTCAAGAAAGGATGAAAAAAAACCCTTAAACCGACTCAAACCCTAATTTGTTATTTTTGGCAAATTTTGATCGATCTAAAATAATAAAAATAATCATAAAATACAACTATTTGCCGCAAACAGCGACCCAAACGGACTCCTAACGAAGAAGTTATTAACAAAATAAAATATTTCCTAAAATAGCAAAAACATATGTTGAAGCCCTAGACGATGTAATTTGGCTAAAATCTGAAGACCATGAGATGAAATCGTGTCATATCTTAATTGTTGATCCGTTTCCAAACAAAATGGACCCCTTTTGAGCTAAATTATGACACTCGGATATTTAATTTTCAAATAGACTATAACCTGCTCACCTGCATTAACATGTTTAGCAATTTCATGATTCCCACGTAGCCAAATACACACGGCTGTTTTAAGGTGCCCGTTGAACTTGCTATCATCAAACAGTTAAAACCTCTCAAAAGACAGAAGTTCAACAAAAACGGAATTCTATGCTTTGCAGCACCACTGTTTATCAGAAAAGGGCTAATGAACCTCGTGTTGGATTGAATTTCCAAATTCCAATTCTCCACGTTAAACTCATTTACACTTGAAAACTAGGGGTGTTTCAATCTGTGTCTGAGATAGATTATATGCTCCTATCCAATCCGATTATATAGTTTGATCGGTTTTCATCTGATCCAGCTGAGATTGGGTTGATGATCAGCTTAGGAAGGTCATTTTCAACGACCATCTGTAGCCATTTATAAATGCAAGATATAAATAAGATGCTTACAATTAAATCTTGTACAAATCATGAAATATACTTCAAATGTAAATTAAAGACTACACGTATTACTCAAAATCATGAAATGTTAAATGTGCTTCAAAAAGAAAATGTTGACAATTTTGTAATTGAAGTATAAATTGAATTGGTTTGACCACATATATCCAATTTCGATTTAATCTACTTTTGACGTTGCCCAGCAATCCTATCCGATCCAATATCTTATTAAATCGGTTTAGAATGTGGTTGGATCGGACCAATATAGTCTTGGACAATCTGTGTACAGTGTACGGCCTCCTGGACTCCTACTGCATCCCAATTTGGTTTCTATTTCACACTCAACTAATTTTACTGTTCTAGTCAAAAGACTCAAAACCTCACCAAGAGAAAGCTAAGTCACCAACCATTCCATTAACATATGATTCAACTAAGAATAAAGAAAGAAAGTTCGAGAAAACCCTTAAGTTGAGAAATGACATCCGTATTAACATTCGATCTCTTCAAACCAAGCTACAACAACTCAAAATACCTAAACAACTACAACCTTTCAATTTCTTCAAGAACAGGAAGAAAAAATTGAAAGGCAAAAGAAAATCAGAGTTTCTCCATCAACCATAATAAGTACATAAACTAAGAACTAAATCAGAATCCACTTTCAGAAAATCTTCAAAATACTTCTAAGCGTTTAGAACAATTAGTACAGAAAAACCTTCTCTTAGTTTTAAAACAGAGTGGTAACCAACAGAACCTCCATTGAACTTCAACATCCATTGATTCTACTTTTCCACCACAGTATGGACATAATCCTGGTGCTTGTTGTCTTCCTAATATCTTCTCTTCTCCACTGCAAATAAACAAAAAACACATCTTGCTTTCTTTCCCTTCAAAATTCTCTCTTTTTCACGGAAAATTAATGGAATTTTTTCACTTTCCACTCTGAATTAAAGTGTTTTGGAAGTGTGGGTTGATGGGTTTTTTGTGATTTAATGATTGTAGTCTGAGAACTTGGATTCTTTGGTTGAGAAGCAGAATAACTTATAATAATGTTTGTGATCTAACTAAGGAATATAGGAAGAAAGAAGGGTCTATTTATAGAGAGAGAATTTTTTTCTGTTTGCCGTAGTGACACTTTTAACCTTCTAGATTATTCTAGTATGCGGTTTACGCGCGCGTCGAGAGATTTCGGTAAGCTGCTTTATGACTAACTTGCGCAGACTCTTGCAGTGGTAAACTACGCGCAAGTGTAGTTAGAGGCCGACTTAATCAGATGGAGCCAATTGTCCCAGCCCACCCTTTCTTTTAGTACCTCAGCACGATTTGCTTCCGCTGGTATCTGTAGTAATGTCTTAAGACTCTCTAACTATGAAGGTTGTATGATAAGTGTTGAGGATTTGGCTTGGGGCCATTTAGACCGTTTGTAGATCCTTCAATAGATAATTATCCTGTAATCGTACTGAGTGACGTCCAAATTAAAGATTCATTGCAAAAAAAATCACCTGCTTGCAATAATCCATAGACTTAAGTCAAATTGGACCGTAAAAACTTCCTGCAGCGTACCAAGTACGACCTGTAGATATATATTCATTCCATTTTAGGTTAAAAAAAAAAATAGTATATTTTTTCTAGAATCAAAAAGAATATTATTATTTATTTATTATGGATTCAAGCGTTTGTATATATACCTGAAGTATTTCTTTTTGATTCAACACAAAATTTTAACATGGATTAGTAGGTCTGTCTTTGCTTGTATCTCGGGTTCTGAGGTAAGATTTTACTGGACGAGGGAAGCGTTAAAATAAAACTTAAACTAGCGATATCAGGGAGGTGATACTAGAGGGAGGTAACGAAAGTGAATTTTACTGATATATTCGAGTAAGAAGGATATTCGTTAATCATGGATTAGTGGTACATAAATTAACATTAGTTGTATCATTCAACGTATATTCTCTTTGATCTGCTTGGCATCTTGAGAAATATACCTAAATTTTGAGAATATAAACCACTAAAAGGTTTATATTCGATTTCCTAATAGCATCTAGGTTTTTAGACTAGTAATATGATAGTATTAAGGAAAGGAACATGTTGAGTCTGACTGACTTTCTGGTTGATTAATACACCCTATTTGCACGTTCCTCCCTTGTTCATTCGCTTATTCATTCACATTAACATTAACCTGCTTTAATTGACTGAAATTCCATTTTATGGCTGTTCCTATTTTTTACTACAGTAGTTAATATCCAAAGAAAAGGGGAGGATAGCAAGGTTGATTAGTTTGGCACTTGGCTGCTTATAAAAAGAATGAAAAGAAGGTTGACACTATGCAAACATCATCCAGTGTCCTAGTGACATATTTTTAGGATTTTCTTATTTACAGCGGATGAATTTGTGAAGTATACCTCATGTTATTTATAAATCTTTATTTATTAACTATAACTCCACTCATAATCCATAATATCCAAGCCAAGTTAGTTAAGTCAACTCTAATATAACCGATTCAACATCGTAAACTTGATTCAGCGATCATGTATTTTCTAGAACAAAAAACTCTAATAAATTATTTGGCAGACAGTCATTCCATCATCCAATCCAAAAAAAACCAAAGTAAACCGATTTAATTAGCTATAATGCCAAGCACTATGATAAGTGTTTTTTATGAGCTATAGCTTAATTATAGCTAAGCAAAAAAGGTCTCAAAAACAACCACTATGGAGTAGTCAATTCGTTTAGTTTACTGAGACGGATATTTAGTTTCCGTCAGAATAGTGTTATACGAAATTGATTATCCGTCTCAGTTAATGGGTTGGCTTGACCAAACAGATACTCAGTTTCCATCTCTATAGTTTATGTACACAGAAAACACGTGAGTTCATCTCCATTCTTCTCTTCCAAACTTTTTTGTTTTCTCCTCCACTCTCAAACCCTATATTCCTCCCTTTTGATTTTCAAGGTGTTTTTAAGTTGAATTGTTGCGTAAAATTAAAAGGGTTTGTTCCATACTTGTAGGTGATTCTATTGCATCTTTCAATTTCGAATTTCATCCACAAAATCATCAAAGATAAGTTATTCTACTTATAGGGTTTATAATGCAATTTATTTGGTAATCATGAATTTCTTGACATTAGATTGATTAGTTACATTGTAAACAACTCAATAACAATATTCTAACATAGATATAGTATAAAATCCATGATTATACTTGTTTTGTGATGTACTGTTGATCAAATGCTTATTTGAATTGAAATTGTTACTATTTTATTGGTGTTGAATGTTGATTGAACCCAATTTGATGTAGGGTATTGAGAAATTGAAATTGTTGTTGCAAAGGTAGAATATGACTCTTATGCGTGCCTATGTGAGACATACATACATAATTGATTTGGATACTTCAAGTGATAAAGAAGAAAAAGTCGTGATGTTGTTTCATCTAATGACATTGAATGTTCGTATATGTATTATTCGTCAACCGGTGCCTAAGAAAATACAGACACGAGTACGACTTACCCGAGATCGAATATGGCATGATGAGAAAATGATGAATTATTATTTCATTCTCGGAACTGGTTATACTTCAAGACAATTCAAATAACGTCTAGGTATGAAGGAATAATTATTTGAAAATTTTTGAGGAAAATAACTTGAAATGGACGAAGAATGATATCAACGTCCGGATGCAATTGGTGTAATAGGGCATTCTCCATATATGAAATTAGTAGCCGTGATGAAATGTTTGTGCAAAAGCACAACCGCTGATAGTATTGACGACTACACTCATATAGGAGCCACGACAACATACTATTATCTAAAGATATTTTGCAATACAAAAATGAAACTATTTTGGACGAAGATACTTACGTGAACCTACTCTTGAAGATGTGAAGAGGTTGCTAGCTGAGAATGCTGAGCGAGGATTTCCTAGAATGCTAGGTAGTATAGATTGTATGCAGTGGCCATGGAAGAATTGCCCGATATCTTGGCATGGAACATATCATGGTAAAGAGAAGTATAATTTTATGGTGTTACAGGCGATGTCATCATATGATTTATGGTTTTGGCATGCCTGGGGTCAAATAACGACTTTAATGTGTTGGCACACTCACCCCTTTTTAATAACATGCTCAAGGGTATAACCCCTCAATGTAATTATATCATCAATGATCACTAGTACAACACAAGTTATTATTAGCCGATGACATCTGCCCAAAATTGACAACAAGTGTCGATTCCATACTTGGTAAGATTCAACATGTATCAAATGGCTAAAAGGAAGGATGTTGAGCGTGCTTTTGGAGTGTTAAAAGGGAAATTTAAAATAGTCAGATCGCCTTGTAAGTATTGGCGAGAAACTGACTTGAACCTAATAACGAAATGTTGTCTTATTTTGCAAAACATGATTATTGAGTATGAACGTCAGGATAGGGAATGGGCTGTAGTTGTTTTTGTTCTAATGCTGGAGGCTATTGATAATCATCCTGTTTTCATTGCAAGCCAAAAAAACCTTGAATTACACCTCCAGTTAATGACTGATCTTGTTGCGCATATGAGAATACATCTTGGTATAGGAGAAAACCAAGCACAACCAGATGGAGGTTCAAGTTTGGAAGATTTGGATATGGAATATGTACACATACCTTCATCAGATGGAGAATCTGATGATACAAAATCATTAGACGAAGAAAAAAATCCTGGTCAAACTAAAGAAGGTGCATTTGATTATTATGGTCAAGGTCCAAACGATGATGAAGATGGTGGAGCTCAATATTATGAACAAGTTCCAGATAGGTATGAGAACGTAAGTGAACCTGTTTATGAAGTTGGATACGCAGAGGAAGAATACGCCGATTCCGTTGAAGACGAATATGAAGATTGGGATAGAGATAGATGTGGAGATGGATATGGAAGTGTAGAATTGAACCACCTTTAAAATAAATATAGTTACCGAAAGATAGTTTCTTTATGTTTGTTGCAACTTTAACCTCTTCAACATTGCAACTTTAAGTTTGAATGAATGAAAGTTTGACTTCATTTTATTTATTTAGGTTTGATTGTGGTTGTGCTATTAACGACTCGATTAGATGAGTCATTGGATCTCAACGGATATGTTTTTTAAAAACCAAGAAATAACCCCTCATGTGCGAAATTATAGAAGATCTCCTTTAAGATCAATTACTTTATCAACGGCTCCTTTCCAAATATCCCTATAAATTAACATCTTCTTCAATTCTTCTTCACCAAACTTCACTTCACATTTAGTTATAATCCATTAAAAACAACATCTTCAAAGTTTATATGGATAACTTTTCCATCAAAAGATTTAGTTATCTGCAAAAATTGGATCACCCAACAATCTTGCCCAGAAGCTCGGTAAGGAGCTTTACTAACTGAAACCTTCTGGAACCGAGTATGGCATTATTACAAAATAGACTTTGCAATTCTCGCCAAAGAAGAATGGAAAACATAAGGGATATGCATGTTGCAATACATGAAGCAGTTATGTATTTTATATGCCTCCAATCAAGCATTTTTGCCAACTGCAGTTGTCCCGAAGCAATGACCTGTGAAATACTTGTAAATCTCTTCCTTATTGAAATTTTACTTTATGTATCTTGCAACTATGAAACACTAATTTTAATATTTAAATGTTGCAGGAGAGGCTGGAAAAAATCAAGTACAATGAACAAAAAGGAGGACAATTTGAATTTGATGATTGTTATCAGCTTTTTAAAAACAACGTTTCCCGATCTACTTACATTCATGAAAAATAATACAATTGGCGGAAATTACGATGAAGACTAGTTTGATAATAATAGGTTTTGTGGGTGCATCTCTCTGTAAAACCTTACGAGACACAACTCATCCACTAGGGTCGCCTGGTGGTTTAAAGGCTTGTTGAACGTACAAAGTGTAATCGTGCTTCATACGAAAGTGAGTTAGGGTTTAATTAAGTATTATAATATGATTTCGTTATTGTACTTCAAATCAGTGTACTTTCTTTTTCAATTAGTAAAATAACGACAGTAACATAATTAACCAATATCAATTATTCAAAACATCATTACATCATTAGGTGTTAAGATATCTCATTTTCAAAGGAGACAGTTGCACTTAGCACGTTCAACAAGTCTTTAAGCTACTAGGTGGCCCTATTGGACGAGTTTTGTCTCGTGAGGGTTTACAAAGAGATATACCCATAAAACCTATAATCAAACCAGTTACTCATCGTCGTTGGAATTAGCAGGACTTGGTTCACGTGCTAAAATTTCCGGGTTCAAATTAGGAAAGATATCTATCATCATTGAGTAGCAATGATTATAATGGAATGACCTTCCTTCATTTTCAAGAATACGGAACATGCAACTTCTCCTACAATAAACAACCAAAAATAAATTCATTGAGTGTATAATTGGAAAATACTCTTAAAAATAAAATCCAATTAAATGGTAAACACTTACAATCATTTGAGTTGTTATCCCTGGGGGCCTGGTTCGATATAGTGGTATTTGTGTTATCACTAAGCTTTTCACAACATTTTTAATAATCGAAAACCGATTTTTAATCGAGTGGCAGTTGTGATTGTTGGGGTTCCCAATAATCTCAGTAAAAATTTGGAGAACTTGGCTCCATATTTCCGTCAGAGAGATATTAAAAACGAATATATTATTTGAAACATAAAAGTAAGACCAAACAAGGGTTTCGTCTTCTTCATGAGTATAATTAGGCATTACTAGGAAGAGTAAAGATTAAAAGATAACAATGAAGAAAAGAAAGGAGTATACATTTTGAGAACTTGAGAATTTGATGTGTGTTAGATTGGGCGAGAAGTGTTGTACTTATAGAGATAAAATAAATGGCAATACTGTTTTGCAGTTGATAAAAAAATAATAAAAGAAAAGATAATGAAGAAATGACTACATGATGATGCCCCATTTAAAATGTATAGTTGGTCGATTGTCAGCGAAGCAAAATTATTTTCAAGTTCTCTACTTCACAAATATGGATTAGAGTATAGTAGTAAGAACAAGTTCGTTCCTCAGGGAGATATGGGTTGTCAAGTTATTTTGATTACTTATGTAAACAGGGGGGTTTCGTTGTGTTTATAAATAAGTTATACTAAATAAGCAAATTAATATGAATATCAAAGGTAAAGAATACTGGTTATAGGTTTCATCTTCCATCTTCCAACATGTTATCAACTGAATCATACTCAACATTCATTCTCTCTCAATATCAATAACCCTAAAGCATCCTATCACAGGCTTACTCCGGCAAAATTCTTATTATCATCAAAGGTGCAAGAGCCCCTATTTGAATCCTTTTCAACGAATAACTTGGCGCAAGAGCCACTCAAGTTTAACCCAATGTAAGCAATAGTCTTTGTGAGTTGAGGTTATTCTAAGCAATCCGGCACAAGAGCCACACGGATTTAAACTAGGTCACACTTCTACACATAATTGCATGGTAACATCCCGTCATTAACAACTATGTTATGCTACTTGTAACAAGGATCTTTTGACAATTCCGAATCTCAAACCCTAGTTTAGATATAAATATCAATGTATGCTTATCTAATTCGCGACTTAAATAAACAAGCAATCAATCATACATGACGTTATAAACGGTAGAACATGAGCGATATTAAAGAGATTATGAACATATCAGAATGAATACTTCAATTAATAAACATGTTTTCCAACTTAGGACTATATCTCTAACCAATAAAAATGTTTAGTTACTCATGGATTTCTCAAAATCCATGGAAAATATAGAAGAAAACAAATAAAGCAAACCCTAGAAACCGTGATGATCAATCGCAACTTCAAGCCCTAACTCATTGTTCTCCTTGTTGTAAAGTGATAAAAGATGGTGTCAAGATCCCCTATTAGGATTGTGGAAGTCTTCTTATATAGTCCTCATCAATTTTAGGTGTTAGAGTCCTAATGGGACCATGATACCGTGATTTAAAAGTCAAAAACGTGCCTTAGAAGTGGCTTCCGTCGTGCTATACTCAGTAGATTCATTGCCCACCTTTCTACCGATTATTTTTGTGAAGTATACAGAGAAATCATGTTCCCAAAACGGCCATAATCGGTAGGCACAACCCCCTCATTATCTACCAATTATTTTTGTGAAGTATACAAATAATTATTGTCAAAAATGACCCATAATCGGTAGATACGGGCTCACATTATCTACTGATTATTTTGCTGAGTGTTTTTCACTTCTTTTAGGTTTTTTTGCTCATAACTTTCTCATACGGACTCGAAATGACCTCATTATTTTTGCGTTGGTTTCATCTTTCAATTCTCTTCAGGATGATGATAAGAAACTCTATATTTGAACGAGTTGAACTTGGTCTCTCGCCGTTCTTCACTTGTAAAACTTGACTTCCTTGTTAATTTCATGTCGTAATGAACTCCTTTCTTCTCCTTTGGTTGAGATAACTACAAAACACCTAAGAAATTCAAAAGAAAACAAAATCAAAGCATAATAAAATGAAAACTAACAATAAAGCAATGAATTAGAGTACCAAACTAGGGCAAATAATGCACCTATCAATAGTGATGCCATGGCATTTATACTGACACATTTAAATGTGTGCGCAAGACCAGACCCCAGTGAAAAATGACTATTTTGAACAAAACAATTCATAGAGTTATATTTCGAAACCAACAATCAATCTTATCCAATGACTCAGAAGGTGAACATCGATTTTAACAATAAGCAAAATAGTTTATTTCTAGTGTATGGTCATTCTACAACCGCATATGGTATTGTATCTTTTATCCAATTGTTGTAGTCTTGTCAAGTATGAGACATGTCAGGTTGGTATTTATTTTGTCTAGTCTTTTATCGTGTGGTCATTCTGAAGTGATGCAATGGGTCCGCCACTGGTTTTTGCAGTTGTTGTAGTATTGTTTTTGCAACATTTTATGGGTCAAAATAACTAGTTGTTCAATTATTAAAAACCAATATCAATTATTCAAAACAACATTACATCATATTCCTAAAATTTAAACTGTTGGTCACAGTAATACACAACGACACTTAATCAGTCCATTCCACCCAAAGACACACTGAAAATTTCCAGAAATGTTTTCCATATGTGTTTTTTGCTTTAGAAGTGTGCATTTTCATATAAGTACTACAATTAGGCGTTTGCTTTCAGTCATATTAGAGCATTCAAATTGACTATTCCATATTACGTTTGGACAATGCTTGGTTTGGTGACTTTTTTCTCCACAATGTTTGCACAAAAACGTCTACAATTTGGATTTAAGTTTGAAGTTTTTACGCAGTTCATTTATCTTTTCATATTCTTTAGTTTTCACAACATCTTCTAGCAACTGTGTTTCTTCATGAACATTTTGATGTCAGAACAACTTACTTGCGGATGCTTAGAGTACATCCAGGGGAATTGCATTAGACTATGGTTATCCATGAAACATAATGGACAAACCTCTTTTGCTTCCTAAATAATATTTGTTTTCCTTTGCTTTTAGAATATATATTAAAGGTGTTGGAGTTTGGAATTCTTTGGGTAGGTTGTGTTTAGAAAAAATGATATAGAGTGGTGGTTTTATAAGAAAAAATACAGTCGTTATGTAACCGTTGATATATCCGTTGGATGTAAGGTTCAAAAAATATAGCCGTTATGTAACCGTTGTTATAGTCATTAGATGTAAAGTTCAAAAAATATGGTCGTTTTGAAAATATAGTCGTTGGCCCTTTATGCATATAAATAGATAACCCATTCTCCATCGTACACTACTTGATTCATACAAATCCTTCTTCATCATTCAGTGCTTCCTTCAAAAGAAATCCTACTATAATGGCTAACCCATCGTCATCAACTACCAAATCAATTACTGCTATGGAAGAAGAGATACTCAAAAGAGCCGCCAAACAAATTAACGACTGAATCAAACAAAAGGAAATAGATGCAGATGTTAAGAGAGAGACCAAATGGGTTAGAAATTTTTACATCGTGTTGGGTCTTCCGGAAGATGACCGCCCTGAAAACTTTTCTGGAATCTTGTTAATACGGGTTATTTCATGCCCAAGTGGGACGGTAAGTACATGAAACCACCTCTATATTATGGGGATGAGTATGTTTCTTGTCGCACAATAGCGGCTAGAAAACTATGCTACAAGTACAACAAGTTTCTAGCTAGACAAAAAGGGGACAGGTTTGCAGCGCAAGATGAATATACCAAATGGAGAGGCGAACTGTTTCGTCATTCAGAAGATGCATCCATAATTGAATCTCGGACCGGTAAATAAAAGAAGATTTATTTCTTTGTCAAAGCTTAGTACTATGTTATCCGGCAAGGGTCAAGAACGTATGATGGATAATTCAAGGAGTATGACTTTTTTGGATAACATCCTTGCTAACTTTTTCACTGAATAGATTAGGTCAGGTCTAAATACATTAGGTCTAAGTGTCACCGAATGTTAAATTAATATGTAATTTTGAGTTTTTATCTATGAATGAAAAAATGTCTTACTTTTGAATGTTTTTATGTAATCGTTGTTAATTAACGAAGATTGTTTTAAATTAGTGATCACTTTTTACATAAATATTTGTGGGTGTTAATTAAAAAAATAGTCTCGTTGGCTAAAGTTTTCATCTGACAAATGTAATTACTTGAAATTTAAAGTTTTTATTAATTCAAACAAAAACTGCATTAGAAGTTCATTAAAATTAAAAATAACACTGTTAATTCAAAACTAAACTGAAAATTAAAATACTAAACTAAATTACTTCTTCAAGGGTAAATAATTAGAGATGTATCACTTCATCATCCTCTAAATCATCAATGTCGATTATATTCAACCTCTTCAAAATATCATTTTGTTTGTGTAGATAATATTTTCGCTCCGCTGGGGCTAGGTTACTAAGATCCATACCCATGATTGCATTATCTTATTGATATTACGATTGAGACGACATTTGTTGGTTAGCGATAAAATATCAATGAAATGGGCTTTTTGATGTGTTCTTCTTTCTTCCTTTTTTAATTGTGATTCTCTAAAATACTCGAATATTTCTGCAGTTTGTTTATCGATACTTGATTCATCCATCTAGCTTGAAGTATTGCCGCAATCACCTCTTTCTCCCTTGAAAATACCTTGCTCGCGATCCTTCTTCTGGCTTGCTTCTTTTTTAGCCTTTTTGGTCCCTTTGGGCCTCGCTATATGCTTGTAGTTCCAACGAATCTCTCCATTAGGTAGTACTTCAGTCTCATTTTGAGATGTTGTAAAGTTCGTATGCTTGGCAAAAAGAGCAGTGTTTTGCTCGAAAGTGAGTTGATAATCAAACCCAAGAACATTATCTCTCAAAAATTCATAACAAGCATCATATTTGAATGGTTGTCCTGTTTGGTTTTGAAATTGCTCCCGGCCATCTCGAGTCTGAAACATTGGAGTTAAAACAATAAGTTAATTACTATTATCACGAATCGAAAATAACTTAATTCAATTAAACAACTTACCAGATCTTCATGTGAAGCACCTCTTAGTTTTCCAATATATGACATTAAGAATCGACATGAATTTTCTCACGTCTTTTTTGATTGCTTTTATCTTATTTTTAAAGGACTTTGGGTCTGTTTCATAAGCATTATCGTTAAGAGATACAAAGACTTCGTGAATACTTTGCAAAAATAGAGCAGATGCTTGCTGAGAACCAATAATTTCATCAACACTCACAAAAACGTAATCATTTGTAAGATCAATATCTTCTCTTTTTTTAAAATTCCTATTGATCATATTGAACTAAAATTAACAGAAGAGAATGTGAGTTGTATATGGTTAAGAAAATTAAAGAAAATCTCAATTGATTGAGACAAAATGATAAATTTGAAGAGATTTGAATAGGAAATCAAGTTGAAAGAAATTGATTTGGTGTGATTTGAGAAGAAAAAGAGGGTGATATATATAGAGAAATTTTCCTTAAATTTTAAAAATATATCCGTCGGGATCCGAGGTTGGAGAACATAGAGCCGTTAATAGTAATGGATGACCAAAATAGTGTGTGAGAGAGGTATAACAAAAAAAAGGTCAAACAAATAATAACACAGAGACGGAAACTCAGTATCCATAAATATTGTGACGGAAACTAAGTATCCGTCTCACGTCAAATACGGATACTGAGTATCCGTAATATATTTTTTTTTTGACGGATATTGAGTATCGGTATTATAGCTAAGAAATAAATCATAGTGGTTGGTCTTATCCATAATGAGGCTAAAGCTAAGAAAAAACTATCACCATAATGCTTGGCCTAAGGTTCTATAAACTTAGTCGACATATTATTTTAGAGGTTTACTTAGTTAAACTTGATTGACATCACTTAAAACTTACATGTTTAGTTACTTCATTTGATCCCAACTAACAACAATGCACTGTATATGTAATGCAGTATTAGTGTATCAAGAATACGAGAATCAATATTCATGGGACATCTTAATAATTTGTTCATCAATTAAATTTATTCTAATCCTCTCTAATCTAATTTAATATGTAATGCAGTATTAGTGTATCAAGAATACGAGATTCAATATTCATGGGACATCTTAATAATTTGTTCATCAATTAAATTTAATCTAATCCTCTGTAATCTAATTCAATCGATCAATGAATTAATATGTAAATAATTAATTAAGGGAAAATTGAGAGTTCCATTTCCTTTGTTTTTTATAAGCTTCATCTTCATCATTAAAAAAATACTAGAAAAAATCAGTGAAAACCATCGGAACCCGATCAATACACCATATCAAAGAGGGATACACTCTAACGATACAACCAGAGAACAACTAGAAAAGTAAGGAGTCGAGGCAGCTTTCAAATGGGTCACTGAATGGAACAGACACATCATCACCTTCAGAAATGATTCAGAACCTATTCTTTTGTTGCTTATAGGAAAGTAGGCAGAGGCAAGAGAACAAAGATACAAAGTTAGTGGAGATTTTGCAACAATTCTAAATTTGATATCGTTTTCCTAGTTCAATCTTTTACTTTAATTACGAGATCAAATATAATTTGGACAGCTAAAGTAGCAGATTTATTATAATAAATATATTATTAAACATGTTTGGTCAGGAAATTCTTTACGGAAAATTCTAACTTATTTACATCTCCATAACTGGAATCAAGATGTATGGTTCATCGGACCTCAAACTATAAACGTTGTGGTTTATTTCTAGGGAAAATGGGCCATATGCTCTGAAAACCATTAAATCTGGTTCGGGTGGACAACTAAAGTTTTGAGATGGATTAAATGGACGAGTGAAAGATTATACCAAATTGGAAAATAATACCCATTAATCCTCTAACACTTTGTAAACATCGATCATTACTTAATAAAAAGTCAACTTCCTTACAATCTCAACACCAGCAACATGTTTCCACCATCACCAACATCTTCCTCCATGACCACAAACACCATCACTAGCATCAGCATCATCTTCTTCTCCTCATTCACCACCATCATCGAAACCAACACCAACATCTCCACCGTGACTTTATCTTCCTCCACCATCTACACCTCCACAAACACCGCCATTCACTATCTCCACCTCAACAAACACACCATCACAGGTCAAATCAATAAACATCTAATAGATGCAGGTCTGCTACTATCTTCATTTGCTTCTTTAATTGCATATTATGGGTTTCAGTTCCACCTTGTATAGTTGTGTTGATGTTTTAAAATTAGGGTTTGGTTTATTTTTACCTGTTCTAATACAAATTGGATCAAATCATACCACTAAATGGTTAGATTTTGATTCATTGCAATTTTGTTAATAATGATTAAATTCTTTTTGATATAGGCTCAAACAAGTAATATTAGCACCAAATATGTTCAGTAAATTGATTATACATGTTGAAATTTTTGGTATTTAATTTCAATTTCAATCAATCTCAAACTAAACAAGAGGATACATAATTGTTATTTTTATTTATTGATTTTAGGTTTTTTTTGAATTTTTCTTAATGATTATGAAATTGGTTTTGTCTAATTAACATTCATGGATTTCAAGTTAATTAATTATTTAATTAGAGACAACTGACTGCACATATTATATATATTTCCATTTCATTCTAAATCCCAAGAAATTTTTCGAAATCATGTTGCTTGTTTACTCCATTTTGATCGCAGTAACAACTAGTTGATTTTGTGTTTAACAGTTCAACTAAATCGCTAGGACACATTGACGTCTCCAACCAAAGGTATTACTTTCTACTTTCTTCCAAAAATTATATAAATTTTTTATGTAAATGCATATGTTTATAAAGCAACTACAAACCCCCATTGTTTTACTTCTGAAATTGAAATAAGAATATCAATGGCAATACTGGATGTTTTTAGGTGCATCCTGTGTTACTGTTTGATGTAACTGAGTGCATCATGTGTTAATTACTAAGACTGAAATAAGAATAACAATGGCAACACTGGATGTATCCAGTTGCATCATGTGTTATTGCTTGATTTATCGATGTGCATCATATGCTATTGCTTGATGTATCTGAATGCATCATGGGCTGATTATTAAAACTGAAATAAGAATAAAAGTTGCAATGTTGGATTATCTAGTTGCATCATGTGCTATTTCCTTATGCATCCATGTGCATATTCATATGTTATTGCTAGATGTAACTGAGTGCATCTTGTGTTAATTACTGAAACTGAAATAAGAATAACAATGACAACACTGGATGTATCCAGTTGCATCGTATATTATTGCTTTATTTATCGATGTGCATCATATGTTATTGCTAGATGTATCTGAGTGCATCCTGTGTTAATTACTGAATCTGGAATAAGAATAAAAATAATAGCACTAGATGTATCCAGTTGCACCCTGTGTTAGTTAATGAAATTGAAATAAAAATTAAAAATAACAACACTAGATGTATCCAGTTGGATCCCGTGTTATTACTGGATGTATCCACTCGCATCATGTGTTGTTACTGGATGTATCCAGTTGCATTCTGTATTATTGCTTGATGTATCTGATTGCATCCTAGCGAATTTTTCCTTAGTTATTGCTTGATGTATCTGAGTGCACCCGAGTAACCAGAAATTGTCAGTTAATTGGAGAGTGTGTGTGTTGTTTATTTTAATGGATCCCCTGTATGCACTTTTTCTCTCTTCACTTTTTGCATTCACTCCCTCTCTCCTTCTATAAATAACAAGGTTCTGAAAAGTTAATCCCTAATTCATACTTACAATTCTCTCTCTTGCTCCATATCAACAACAACAAATTCTAATTACTCCATGTTTGGGTTTTCTTTGTTTTTTTCTTTCTTTCTTTGTTGCAGAGATGGTGGGTGGAAGTTCAAACAAAGTAGAGATGGTGGGTGAAAGCTTTTGTGCAATGCAAAACATATGGAGGACTAGAAATTTAGATATTAGCACACTGAATTATGTTATTTTAGTTAGATACATTGGTTGAAAGCGAATACCAAAGATAGAATTTTAAATTTTTTTTGGTTGAGTTCCATTGTAAGGGTGCACGTTTAAACATGTCAACTGCCTGATGTGTTTGAGCTCCACAGTCGATGTATAAGATTCATTGGTCTACCAAGATTTCTACTAGAAAATTAGTAATTGTTCACTACTTAATGTAGCTGCCTAAGACTTTTGTTGTATCCATATATATCTTATATTCTTCTTGTACACGTCCTGATTCCATTACAATATAAATAGTTAACATATAGATAATATGTAGTCAAGAACATATATATTATATATATTATGATCGTAGGACCCACACCAATCCAAAATCACGTGTCTACACTTTTCCATAAGTGTTTGTGAGTTGACAACGCCTTGCGTTCCGAAGGCCCAAGAGATATGCCAATCACATTATCAATTTTTAGTTTAGAACTTAAGAGAAAACACCAAATTTGAATGGATAAGGGTATTTTAGTCTACTTTCTAATCATCAATCTTATAAAAACAGATTAAATCCTGGGCAGAATACCCATTTATGGATATTAAAAAAAAATCTTAAAAATCTTTGGATATTTAAAAAGTATCTTATTTTACTTGTCTTTTACACCCATAAAAATAGTTTTATGGATTATTGAACCAATTAACTATTATTTTTATCTATAATACGAGGACCTCTTTTCTAAAAAAGAAAGAAAGAGTGAACCATCCATCCACTGTATCACACACCTCATTTTCTTTCTCCTTCAAAGATATATGAAAATTTTGGGTTACTGAGTTACTGGTACAGTAGCTGAATGACTCACCTAGTTTGTGAACTATTAATATGAATTGGAAAAAATCAAATTTAAAATCCTGGTTAATATATATTGATCGAATTCAAACATTTTATGATTAATAAAGTCATGAACAATGAATAAAAAAACCATTTTCAAGCCAAAATAGACAAGGAACAACGAAAGCCAAATACTTAACCCCATCTCACTAAAATCATCCTCTTTCTTGGCTTTGCAATTTTCCTAGTTGCTTGCTATATATAAATTTGGCTTCATGACCATGAGATTAACACTTCCTGGCAATGTTGCGAGTAAATATTTATCTAAGAATATTAAGATACTACGACTCTACCTGAGAATGTATAGAGGCGATGCGTCACATAGCTAATGAGATTTTATGTCAGTTAATGTGAGCTAAATATAAGTAAGAAACATGGAAATGGAAATGGAAATGGAAATGAATATAAATTAAAAAAAAATTTCTTGTAGTGAAGTTTTTTTCCCCTCGAATTTCAGGTCTGTTTTGAAGCGATCAATGGGATCTTGGAAAACGCTCGTGATATGTGATCGACTGTCAAAGTATATCAAGAAAGTCTATGTATAGTGGAACTTTCTATGAAATGGCCAAATCAAAGATTTGACCATTTTACTCCCACTATGTGATGTACAAAAGTAAAAAGCGGATAGCCAAACCAATAATTTGATGATTCGTACGTCAAGATGCAACATCTATCGCAAGACACACTTTCTTCACGAGATAAAAATTTTGTCGCCTAATAATTATTTTATTTTATTTTGTTTTTTAATATAATTATAATTTGGTATAAAAAACCAAGGTTAACAAACTTCCCATACAAAAAATCCTTCCACATTATTTATTATAAACAAAAATTATTTTAATTAAAAATGAAATTAAAACCTCATTTCCCTTAATAATGATTAAATTTAGTTTTTAGTATTTTTCAATATACCTGAGTTGTCCTTCCTATATAATCTATAAGTTTTAAATGGAAATAAATGTTAAAATCAAATCTTAGTTTTGTGAGAGGAAATCGGCTAAATCAACTTTGGTGAATCTGATTCAGAGGGTAGATGAGAACAGAGTTTCGGCTAGGGTTTCAATTTGAAAAATATCTTCTCCAAAATCCAATGATTATTTGAAGAACCGAGTTCGTTTTCCTTGCTGTTTAAGTGAAGAACAGAAACTCTAGCTTCAGTTGTATTTCATCAGGTAAATTTGATTTTGGTTTTACTTTATTTTGGTTTTGTTATTATGATTTTTCGATTTATTGATTTTGGTTTTTATTTGATTATCAAACTTTTGAAAAATCGAACTCGTTTTCGTTTTTGTTTAAGTGAAGAACAAGAACTATAACTTCAAACTGTTGGTGTTTTGAAGATTCCTACTGAAGTTTCAGTTTATTATTTCAATTTGATTATATTCTCATTCGGTTCAAGCTGTTGTATTAGTTCAATCATTCATCTCAAACTGAAATTCAACTTTCAGGTATAATTGTTTTTTTTTTGTTGAATGATTGAGTTTATGTTTATTATGAAACTCAGGTCCATTTTTTTTTTATGATTTCTATGTTTATGTTGTTGATGTTCTTATTCAAATGTTGTTGCTGGTGTTGTTGTTTACATTCACAGCCAGTGAAACTGTTTTTTGTTTCATACTTTTTCTTTTAGATTATTGGAATCAGAATTTATTATGTTATTGATGTTAATATTCAATGTATGTTGTTTGTTGTTGTTTATATTCACATCTAGTGAAATTGTTTTCGGTTTCATACCTTGTCCTATATATTATTAGAATCAAATTGTTATGTTTTTGATGTTCTTTATTCAAATGTTGTTGTTGGTGTTGTTGTTTATATTCACAGCCAGTGAAACTTTTTTTTGTTTCATAATTTTTCATGTATATTATTGGAATCAGAAATTGTATGTTGTTGATGTTAATATTCATTTTTTTTGTTGGTGTTGTTGTTTATATTCGCATCTAGTGAAACTGTTTTTGGTTTCATACCTTTTGTCCTGTATATTATTGGAATCATAATTTGTTATGTTGTTGATTTTAATATTCAAATTTTGTTGTTGGTGTTGTTGTTTATATTCACATCTAGTGAAACTTCTTTTGGTTTCATACTTTTTTCTGTATATTATTGGAATCAGAATTTGTTATGTTGTTGATTTTAATATTCAAATTTTGTTGTTTGTTGTTGTTTATATTCACATTTAGTGAAACTTCTTTTGGTTTCACATTTTTTCTGTAGGTTATGGAATATGTTCTCGCTGTTATATTTCACGAAGTGGATACATTATCTTTTCGTATTGGTCTACAAGCATCTGTTTGTGATTTGAAGGGTAGTATATGTTCAAGTTGGTGTCAATTATCTGTTCTTTCTATAGAAATTTTCCATATAGTTTGTGATCAGCAAAAGGTTATCAATTCTGATTTTAATCTCCAATCGGTTGCTTTATTTACTTTGTTTAATAAGCTTCCATCTCTTGAGTTACATGTAAGGCATAGAGATGAGTCCTCTAGTTGTAGTTCAGAAATTTCAGGAATCATACCATATGAGCAGCCACGAAGTTTAGGAATTATATCTTTTGAGCATGTAACACTTACAAATTTAGTTGATTATGATGTCCGTAATAAAGTTAAAATTACCGTTGAAGTCTGCGCATTGGTTAAGCCTTTTTCAGGGTGTCAATCAGGTGTTTAATGGAGGTATTCAACAAATTCGCTCTGATTTGTTGAAATATCATGCAATATCTGGGTATTCATTTAAGATGACAAGGAATGAGAAGTTGAGGTTGGTGCATGTTGTTCTAAGAAAGAAGAAGAGAAATGTGAATGGCATATATATGCTGTTTCTATTGATGGTGTTGAAGGTAGTCCTTTTATTATCAAGGAGTTAAATAAGAAGCATACTTGTTGTGGTGGAGTTGTAAACAGACCACATCTGTCGAAGAAACTAATTAGTAGCTTGATTCTTGAAGAGATTAAACAGAATCCAAAGAAGAAGACAAAGGATATTATGAATCAGTTTACAAGAGAGTATGGTTTTGACATTAGTCGTCATTATGCATATGCAGGGAAGAGGCATGCATTGAATATTACATGGGGAGAGAACGAGAAATCATTTATGTACTTGAAATGGTGTACCAACAAATTGACTGAAACCAATCCTGGATCTCGTGTTGTTTTGGAAGTTGAAAATGAGACTCAAAAATTTCAGAGATTGTTTATCTGTTTCATCTGAATTGCTCTGGTCTTTTTCTTCAATTTTTCTTCTTGCAGCGTACCATCAAAGAACGGTTTGAAGAAACGCCAAAATGGACAAGCAACAAGTGCCTTCATGTGTTTTTATTTACTCTGTATCAAAGCTTTTATCTTAGGTGCCTCAGCATACAAATGATGCAACGAGCACCTATATGGTTCTGTCAGTCTTTTTTTTCCTGTTACAGAATAAGTAAACCATAAGCACAAACAGAACTTGTCCCAACCATACAGGAAGATGATGAAACCAATTTTGGTTCCATAAAAATAGGCATTTAGTAAAAAACACCAACACTGTTGGTCACAACCATACATACACAGAATATGATGAAACCAAATTTGGTTCCATTAAAATAGGCATTAAGTAAAAAACACCAGCATTGTTGGTCACAACCATACATACACTGAATATGATGAAACCAAGTTTGGTTCCATCAAAATACCCATTAAGTAAAAAACACAAACACTGTTGGTCACAACCATACATACACAGAATATGATGAAACCAAATTTGGTTCCATTAAAATAGGCATTAAGTAAAAAACACCAACACTGTTGTCACAACCATACATACACAGAATATGATGAAACCAATTTTGGTTCCATAAAAATACTCATTAAGTAAAAACCACCAACAATGTTGGTCACAACCATACATACACAGAATATGATGAAACCAGTTTTGGTTCCATCAAAATACCCATTAAGTAAAAAATACCAACACTGTTGGTCACAACCATACACAGAATATGATGAAACCAAATTTGGTTCCATTAAAATAGGCATTAAGTAAATAAATTAGGTCAAAACAGATGAAACCTAAAACCATGCTACAAACAGATGAAACCTAGATGAAAATCAGTGAAACCTAGTTACAGAAAAATGTAATAGACATTAAGTAAATAAATTAGGTCAAAACAGATGAAACTTAAAATCATGCTACAAGCAGATGAAACCAAGATGAAAATCAGTGAAACCTAATTACAGAAAAATGTAATTGAAACCTAACAATGAAACGGTGATTTCGAAACAGATGAAACCTTATTAACCAAATTCATTGATAAAACCAAAATCGCTAAACTAAAATCATTGATGCATTTTGATTTTCAACCATAAACAATCACAGAATATGATGAAACCATAAACTTCGATTTACCTTTTGGAGAATCTTGTTTCTTAACTGTTTTATTAAGTTTTTTGTTCATCTTTTTATCTTTCTTTTTGTCTTGTTTCTTCACCATTTTTAATGATGTTCAATGATTTTGGTTAGGTTTAAACTGTTAGAGAATGTAATAGTAACTTCTGATGATGATGAACAACCGTTTGAGAATCAGAAATTCAGTTTTTGATTCTGTTTTTAATGTACTGGTTGTGATGCAGATGATGATGACGATGACTATCAGGTTTAGATGATTTTAAGTGATGATTTTTGTTTCAGAGAGATTTATGTGATGATTTTTGATATCGATGATGATGATGATGACGATGATCTTGTTTCAGGAGTTTTTTGTGTTGATTTTGAAACTGCTGAACGGTTTGATTTTGGAAGTTGTTGAAGAGTGAAGTTAAAAAAATAATGAAGTCTATGAATTCAATTCGTGAGCAGTTAATGAAGGTGAGCGGTTTATAAGTGAGGGTGATTTGGACAGTTAGGTTGTATGGATTTTTTGTGTCAAATTTATTTTGTTGGGTTTTACGTAGTTGGATAGTGACACCTTTGGACTTATAACCCATGACATATTATAATATAACATTATATAATTTTATTTTATATGGGCCCTTTTTAAGGTTATCAATGGGATTTACGAAAATGCTTGTGACCCGTGATCGGCTATCAAAGTATATTAAGCAAATTTATACTTGAGAGTACTCGTCAAATCTTTTATTCCCACTATGGCATGTATAAAAATGAAAAATGGATGGTCAAACCAATAAATTTGATGAATTGTACACTATGACACAACATCTATCGTGCGACACATGTTCCATTGCAAGAGAGAACTGATGTCACCTAAGAATTACTTTATCCTATTTTATTTTATATTTTATTATAATTATAAGATAAGCTAAAATGACATAATATAATTTTATTTTATATGCATTCGTTTCGAAGTGATTAATGGGATTCAGGAAAATACTTATGATTTGTGATCGATTGTCCAACTATATCAAAAAAATCTAGTATAAGGGAACTTTCTGTAGAATGGCCGAATTAAAGATTTGATAATTTTGCTCTTACTATAGGATGTATAAAAGTGAAAAACGGATGACCAAACCAGCAAATTTGATGATCTATATATCGAGACGTAATATCTATCGCATGGCATATATTCCATCGCGAGACAGAAGTTCTGTCGCCCAATAATAACTTTATCCTACTTTATTTTGTATTTAATATAATTATTATATAACATAATATAATTTCATTTTATGATACATCACTTTTCATATTTTATTATATTATATTAATTGTTTTGTTTGTTAATGTGAAAAAAAATCTGTAGTGAAACCCTTGTGACCAAATTTGTTTATTTTGGACTGATTTTCCATGATGGCAAATCGAGTTTGTTTTTTCATGGCTGGACAAATTTTTTAGTTTGCCCATTACCATAGAAAGTGCTCCAACGACGCAGAGTAATTATTTTGGATAGCTTTCTTGCAGAAGGTCCAATCCTTTGTGTCTTTGAGACATTTTTTGAACTCTGATGAAGAACCTTAGCTGGGGGCGGGGTCGTGGGCACAATGGTTTGGATCTTTTTTGCAATCGAGGCAAAAAGATTTTTTTTACTCACATGTTGACTCGATCGAATTTTCTATAAGGTTTTCAGTAAACAAATTTATCCTCTTCCTATATAAAGATCTTACTGACCAACTTAGATATATGTAGGATAATCCTATTTATTGAGCTTGATTTTCTTGAGAAACTTATCATTGATTTGAGCCCATATTCTTATTCTCGTCTGCTAAATGAAATGTTTTTCCGTGTTGGCAGTGGTGTGACAGTCAACAAAATCAAGTCGATCCCATTTATTGCTACTGCAATTTATATCTTACCAAAAAGTGCATATATGATTTGAGAAATTTCGACGAAATATCCTTATTCATTTTCCTCCACAAACATATTTGAAATGGACCGAAGAAGTTGTAGAGTTATAATTTATTATCATCAAGTATCGTGTAGGGCAACAGTGTGCACAATTTTTTCTGTGGGGAAGAATATTGTCTACCTAGCCAATCAACAACTTGTTGGCAGTTGATGAATGAAAATTGAAAATCGTTTCGACAATGCAATGTAATGTTTTCGCAAGGGAGTTTGGTACAAAAATAAAAGACCAACGAATACGTAGCTTAGCTTATGTAGGGATGGTAATTTGCCCCATCCAAACCCATTTATGTAGGGACCTGTTTTTATTGGGAGGGTTTTATCCATACAAACCGAGTATGGGGTCGGATATGGGTAATACCTGAAAATAGTAATACGGGGATGGAGTGGGGATGCGAATCAACGTCCCTGCCCCGTAGCTTATTATGTTTAGACTTTAGATTTTTATTAAAAATATATTATTGTAGATTTTGAAAGAAGTGAAAATACACTGGAAATTTTCGGTAATAACGGAGAATCAAAAAGTGAAAAGAGTTATTATAGTCATTTATGGATCAATTATTTTCTTTATTTTTCGGTTTAAGTCGGGTTTTATAAATTTAAAATTTTAAAAAACACACTGTTTAGGTTATTATCCTTTTTTAAACTATTATATTTATATTTAGATTTTCATTTTTTTATAATATTTTAAGTATCTCATGTAATGTCATGGGTAACCTATGGAAAACCCGTCCCCTAAGAAGATTTCTCATACCTGTACCCGTCTCAGTTTTTACGGGTAACGAATAGGGTGTGGTTTTTTTTTTTTTGAACGGGAAGAGATGGGATTCAAGGTCCCCGCCCCATTACCATCCCTATTTACAATGTTTTAAATATCTCATGTAATGTCATGGATAACCCATGAAAAACCCGTTCCCTATGAATATTTTTCATACCTACACCCGCTCCAGTTTTTACGGGTAACGGGCAGGGTATGAGTTTTTTTTAACTGGGATGGGATGGGATGGGGTTTAAAGTCCCCGCCCCATTACCATCCCTACCGAGATGTATAACCCACCATCTACTACTTTGAAACAAGCCGTTGAAAATTAACGATTAAAAATAAATTGGTAGATGTTAAAGTTGGGTATTGGAAGTGCACTAATTCTTGGTAGGAGAATAGAATTTTAGATGAGGAACATGTTATAAAAATTTTAATTTAATAGTTATTATTGTTTGGGTTTTATAATAAAAATTGTACAGAAACTATAAGATAGAATAAAAATAATCATGTCAACAGATTTTTTCCCATTAACTCTATGAGAATGAGCGATAAAAAGGGGTCCGATGTGATGGACCGATGGGTACGAGAGAGAGGGGTCTTATATATGAGCTACAAACATCACATCAAAAGACTATAAAAGCACAATGGTTCTTAATTAATCGTAAAAAAAAGACTATAAAAGAACAATGGTTCTTAATTATCGTAAAAAAAAACCAAAAAGCCGTACATCCCCAAAAAATAATAATAAACCCTTTACGGGGATGGTGGGTTCCGTCTAAACGCCATGATATCTCCAAAATAAATTGAGTTTGTAAGGGCATCCACAATCATGCGATGAAAAGCAAAGATCAAAGATCATAAAATTTGATCTTTACTCCGTCTCAAGAACAACCATGGATAGTCAAGCGAAACACTGGGATATCGCATTCACGTAAGCAAAGTGTTAACTCATTGCTTGAGGAGACGAACGAGAAACTGAACCTTCGCCTGGTCCAAGCGAGATGCTGCTCTACCGCCTACCAAAAAAAAACCCAAGCGAAATCCCAACATTTCGCCCACTAAACTAAGCGAATCACCACCATTTCGCTTGTCTAAATCCATGATAATGGGAGAAATCTTACCACTTCGCTTATATGTAAGCGAGTTTCTGGGATCTTGTCTCAGCAAGCGAAGCATTGGTAGACCGCTTGCTCTGGCGAAATTCTAGTTCCCCGCCCGTTTTTTTAAGCTAAATCCTGGGACATCGTTTGTACACATGCGAACCTCTAGTGCTTCGCTCGACTATAAGTTTTACTCGTCGATCAGAGATTACTTTTAATCCTGAACAGTGATTTTCGTCGATTAAATACTAAATCTGATCGCACGGCTGTAGGAGAAATTGAGCGATCAAAGATCAAATTTAATCTTTGATCGAGGTTATGATCGATGACTGCAGTTGCTCTAAGGGACGGTTTTTAAGTTATTTTTTTAAAGGTACACTAAGTATTTTTTAACAAAAAAATCTACCTAGGAACAATGAGTAAAGATGTAAACAACGTATTTTGCTTTTACCCTTGCTTTTTTTTTTTTTAAACGTTACATAGATAATGGAGGGACATTAATAAAATCAGGTAAACCAGAATTATGATTTTCAATTTCATCTATAATCTCATATTTCCACTGGAAGGCAGTAAAAATAATAGTAGGGATATAAAACCGTAGCTAAATTGGGGACTACGCAAATTATTTTGGCCCTATTAAATTTTGTGTCCACTAATATTAGTAGATAAGAGGTGTCTATTTTTGCACAAAAATACTAAATTACTCTCTACAAAACCTAAAGTAAAACCAATTACTTAAATTAATTAATCTAACCCATTTCTTATTCTTCATCAACCGATTCTTTTTCTCTTCTACTCTTTTCTCCCTCTTCTTCTCCATTTTAAACCAAAACATCGTCAAAAATCAAACGATTCAAAAGACGATTAATCATTTTTTTCCACAATATAACGAAAATGCCAAAACGACTGAAGTTTCCCTCTGGAGGATCAACTAAACCTAGTGGAAACGATCCAGGAATTGGATTAACAATTCAAAATAAAAAAACAGTTACGGAGGAGGAAGACGAACAAACTCTTAATTCGATACAACAAATAGCTCGAATCATGTACTTTTATATCATCCTATCACTCTAAATTAGGTTTCAATCACATGCCAACACTCAAAAATTGAAAATTTTGATTTCTGGGTTTTCTGTGAAACCCAGAATCGTTCGATTTTCATGTCCACGTCGAAAGATTCCAATTTGAATCGTTTGATGTTCATGCCTCCGTCGAACGATTCCAGTGTAACTGAAAAAACATGAAACATCGACCCAGAATCATTCTATGTGGACATTAACATCTAATGATTCTAGGTCGAGAAGAAACTAAATATTTATGTGAATCGTTGGATGTGGATATCACTATCGAACGATTCAGGGTGGGGAAGAAACCCATAGTGTCCGTTGTCTTTTTAGCCTAAAATCATTGGATATGAATACAAACATAGAACGATTATGAAATGTATCATAATCGTTGAATGTGGACATCCATATCTAATGATTCTAGATCGAAAAAACCCTCAATGTTTCTCTATACAATCGTTGATATGAACACCAACATCGAACGATTCGTTAGTCTATAATGCTAGGAATCGTTGGATGTGGATGTATCGTGGTGGCCGATTCTACTCTTGAAATTCCTAAATTCACTTGAATTCGATAGTTGACTATCATATATTGTCGTACTCTTTAGGGATAAGGGCAAGAGAAAGGTACCAGAAAAGATAGCGAAGAAAAAACATGATCTTGATACTCCTCAAAGCTTGGGACCTCGTCGAAAGGGCGATAAGAACTTGGGGGAAAAGCACTGGGGTTTGGCGGGCAAAACTAAAGCGGTCTCCATCAATGAACTACTTGAAGTGGAGCACCAAGGAGAAGAAGACTCTTCGTCTTCTGATACAGAATCTGGTAGAGCTCAAGGTGAAGAGGAAAGTGATAAGGAAGATAACGAGAGCAGTGGCGGAGGAGAACCACCAGCACCACCATAACAACCACAAGAATAACAAGGAGATAAAGGTGCACCACATCCATGAAATAAAAACAAAGGAGAATACTTTCCAAAGCCTGAGACGTTGTTAAGTTGCGGTCCCAATGAGCCCATTCATGGGTTACCGGGTGACGGAGGAGAGTTGTTATGGGGGTACGAGCACGGCTGGGATGCTAAGATCTGTGCAACCATGGTAAGTATCTCAACCTTATTGTATATATCGTCTAATTTTATTTAAGCTTAATGCATTTTTTAATTTCGCGTGATATGTTACTTAGGATCACGTCGATGCCATGCGTCTTCTAAAACACCAATCGCCAATAAAAAAAATAGAGTTATGGCCGTTGGATGGAGAAGCGCCCTAAGTAAAAAGTATCGCCGAAGGAACGAGGTTGATATTTGGAGTCGATAACTCCGTGGTTTGGTATGACAAGCCCATTTTTTTCTGCCTTCCTGGATAGATATTATGCGGAAATGGATACTTTTCATCTTCCGTTTGGGGAAATGACAATAACCCAAATGATGTGCAGTTGATCACGAGTCTCAGCGTTGTAGGTTAAGCCGTGAGAGTGCCCAACTACCAAAATAAGGTAGATTGGAAGGACATCTACGAGTTCACCTCTAAGGTGTTTGGTTGGGATACGAACAAAACCACGAGGGAGATGACGGTGGTGAAAGACAAAAAGCAGAGAATATTCCATCTCATCCACTTTAGGGAAGATTTCTCGAGAACAAAGGATCTTCAAGAAATATGTGAGATGACCTTGCATCGTATCACTGCTACCGCAACCGTATATATTCTCTACATCTTGATATCTGTTATCTTCCCCGACTTTTCGGTTCTCGGGTGAACGCCAACTACATCCAGTTAGTGGAACCATTGGAGAAAGCGAGCGAGTACTCTTGGGGCGCTGCTTTCCTTGCATATTTGTTGAATGAGATGAGAAAGTGTACTAGGGTAGACAGAACCTAAGTCGAAGGGAATCTATCTCTTCTCTAGATGTGGATATACTTGCACTTCCCAGAGTTTGCTAATAGGGACGGTGTGCAAGGGAGTGGGAAGGTGATTATTTTGGAAGCAAATACTCATACAACGGCAAGGGCCAGATTTAGGAGAAGGACCTCCTTGAGATGAGGTGGCAACTGGACAACTTGATGACGACTGATGTTCTTTTTAACCCTTACAAAGAAGTATTTACGAATGGAAAAATGGTTGGGTACCCAGAATAAATTTACCATGGACCTCTGTTTCACCCCAGATGCTATATAATGTACAACCTGATAAGAGTTGCAACGCAATATGGTGTTGTGCAGAAGATCCCTGATGGATTCAAATTCAAATTTAACAAGGAGAAATGTAGTTCCCTTGAGAACGATATTGATGTTGTCCACAGTCCTTTACCAACTCAAACTATTTGGGAGGATAGGTCGGATAACATATGCGAAATGGGTAGGCATGCTGAGTTCGATGCTGAAACCATCCCGACATATATGCCGTGGTACCTCAACGTTTCTCACACTCGTGTGATACGAATAGACGAGAGGCCCTTAATCAAGGACATGATAGAGCTATCGATGTTCTTATACGTGTTGTGGTCTGTTATGGTATGTTACTAGGGTTTAACATGAGCCTAACTTGTTTGTTGTTTGAAATGAAAACAGAGAATACGAATCACGTACCTGATCAATAAAGCAAAAATGTGTATCGGTAGAGGATAACATGTTGTGGTGAACCAGAAAAAGATTAAAGAATACCATGCTCTGGAGGATGAACAAGCTGGTGCTATCTTTGGGGAGGCGGCGGAGCCGGTGCCAACAAAGAAACGAAGAGTGAGAAAGTATGGTCGGGGAGAATCAAGTAGTGGACAAGGACCTGCCAAACGAGGTCGAGGTGGTCGTGGTCGTGTTGAAGGTGATGATGTGGTTGAATGGTTGCTTTCTTGTTTTTTCAAACTTATGTCTTTCACTTTGGATAATTATGTCTTTAATTTATGTTTGTCGTTCAGATTTAAACATATGGATAATTAGGTTCATTAGTTTATGAAGGAACGGATTTAGTTGGTTTTAAAATGGTTGTGTATGCTAAGACGCGAAAAAAGAACTACAATTCATGCAAATTTATCATTGGAACTCTGGATATTTTTTCTGCCAGAATCGTTCGACGTGGATAAACCTATCCAACGATTCTGAATAGGAAACCCAGAACTTTTTCCAGGTATTCAGAATTGGTTGATGTAAACGTTTATAACGAACGATTCTAGGCAGAGAAAATAACCAAATTCTTTGTTGGTTTTTTAGCCTAGAATCGTTTGATATGTGCATCCACATATAATGATTCTAGGTGGAGAAAAAACTAAACTTTCAGTTGGTTTTTTAGCCTAGAATCGTTCGATGTGGACAACCATAACGAATGATTCTAGGCGGAGGAAAAACCAACATTTTTGTTGCTTTTTTAGACTAGAATCGTTCGATGTGGACAACCATATCGAACAATTATAGGAAGAGAAAATGCCAATTTTTCATGTTGTTTTTAGCCTTGAATCGTTCGATGTGGACCTATGTATAGAACGATTCTATCAAGCCTGGTTTTTGACATTTTCGATAACCCAAGAACCGTTCGATGATGTATTACATATCGAACGATTCATACAAAATATTTCACCTAAATTTTGAGTTTTTTGAAAAAATTATTCGTTGGGTCTACCTTTATATAAGAAGGACCTCTATCCCTGACTCAACTTTCCCAAAACTTACGCCTTTTACTCACTCCCACTTCATCCACTACTCAAATAGAGTCGTTGAAATGGATTGGGAACCGGTTGAAGATTTGGAGCTCATCAAGTCGTTCATTCCCGTCTTCAGCGAACGCCCGTTTGAAATTTATTCGATATTTTGGAAGAGAGTCAAAGAATTCTTCTATGATCGTACAGGGAACCCTAACCATCGCAAATGGAGATACCTACATCATTAAAAGCGAAATGTGAGAGTTCCGTAAAATTAGAAGAATAGTTCACGAGCATCATCCTCAAGCTTCTAATAGCGAGAAAGTGAGTAGTTCGGCATGTTTATCCCTCTCTCATCGTTTGATGTTCGCATACTAACGTGTAATCGATTTGATTTCAGGCCGAACGATTCCATAGCCTATGGTGAATTCAACACGGGGAAAGAATGTTCATGCACGCGAGGGAATACACCGTGTTGAACCAACGTTCCCGGAGGTTCATTAACGATGTATTAATGTGCGAGCTTCAAGAATACGGCGTACTAGATCATGTAAAGGAATACGCTAATATCATACTATGTAATGCAATGCGCTAATTTCCTAAACTATGAATGTAATTTGTCTTTTACGAAAGTGCAGCAGAATCGTTCCATAGTAATACCCACAACCAACGATTATAAGAATCGTTTTTTATGAAAGGAAACATCTACCGATTCTGGTGTTCTTCGTGATTGAAGTTAATCAACCAAAAATCGGCATACGTTACCATTCTATCCACCGGTTCCGGGTTGACTAACTTCAAAAAAAATCAAAATTTCTGAATTTTTTTAATAAGTTTTGATGATTACTTAACACTGGTTGATCTCACAACTAGCACCATTAAAAAACTACTAATTAAATTAATTAACATTAACTAACTATGGGGTAAATTAGGCATTGATATAAATAATTAGATATGGGGTTTTAACATTTACTTCATAATGATCCTATTTTATCTTTTAGTTATAGGTCCAAAATAATTCGTGTATGCCCCAATTTAACCAGGTATAAAGCGGGATGTCAACATACACCTAATTTTTCGTTTTGAAGCAATAATAGGCTAGCCGATTTCAGCACGCATATCACGAGTGCCGAACGAAAAATGGCCATAGAATAAATCTGAATCACCGCCATCCATCTAACAATTAACCCCTTAAATCAGCAGATCATCCAACAAAATATCTCAGTGTACTTTCACTTGATCCAACGGCTGGTGATTACTGTTACTTTCATGTCTCTGTGATTCCAACTGCTTTTGGAGTGCAAGGACATGCCTGTCCTTTTAAAACTTGTTTTTGGAAATGAAATGATGCTTATAAAATCAGATGGTACAAAATGGTCCCTTAGGTGTACTAAAAATTATCCCAACCGTTAAAATATGGTGGTCATTGGACATTGTGGGTCCCACCTCCACAACAGAGTGCACCTATCCTGGCCCATTTTGATTTGGCACCCATTTAGTCTTTAGATATTGGCCTTTCATTTTGTTTTCAGAATTGATATGACCTAATAAAAACACTGCTGAAAGTTTGTACAAATGAATAATGGGAGATGATGACACATATTGCTTTCAGTTATTTGGTCCCATGTTAGATTGTTTGAGGTGGTGCATCTGATCACTGAAGTACTGAACAGTCTCACTACGATCAGGGCTAGCCATCAGCTGTTAGCTTTTGGTGGGATAGGATCATCAATGGACATTTTGTCTTCGGTCCTAGTACTTTGTTTATACAGTAGAGTATTCAGGATAAAGTCCAACCAGCGAATTTAAGGAACTTGATGCTTTCGACTATTGAGATTGCATTTTGCTCCGTAGCTGTTTATGCCAAAATTCTCATTGACATTAACAATCAATGATTTGATGAAAAAATAGTAAACATAAAGATTTTAACTTATAATTTGATACATAGAATCCTCTTTTAAACCAATGATTTGAGAAAAAATTTAATAATCCATTCATTTACAGATCATAAATCTGATCAAATTATAGTCACAAATCCATAATCTTTTGAATCAAGAAAATGAATCATGATAGTGGAATCTATCAATTCTAATCCTACACAATGTATACATACCTAATGATCTTTTTCCTTTTACTCTGATTAATCTTCCTTAGCCTTTCTTCACTTCAATTTTCCGACCCCCTCTCTGTTGAATGCTCTCTACTATTTATAGATTATCTAGTGGGTCCCTCTTGTCCCGATACCCTCTTTCGTTCTCCTTATTATCTTTGGATCGGGATGATTATACAATTGACAGGTCATGCCTTTTGCTTTTTGGTCCGTTACCTTGCATGATTAACACGTATTCTTCGTTCCTTGAGAATCAACTTTGTCCCGATCATATGTTTCAAACGTATGATAAAAGTAATTATCGTCTTACTTTCCCGCTCCACTTTCATCATTACTCCTACTTTCCCGTTCCACGTTCATCATTATTCCTACTTTCCCGCTCCACGTTCATCATTATTCTTACTTTCCCGTACAATAAGCATTTAATGCTATCTGTTTCGATCAGTGTGATGTTACTTTCCCGATCTTATGTGTCGATCATGCAAAGATTTACTCAGTCTTTCACATCTGTCCTTTTTCGATCCTTCGATACGGCTTTGATTGTGTGCTTCTCATTCTTCTTAATTTCACTGTCTCCTTCGTTAATATTCTTACACGTATCGCCCTTCTTTTATTTCCCAACACTAGCGGTGCATCTCTTATCATAAACTTGACAGTTTAGCTGTTAGAAATAGTTTTAGTTAAAAGTCAAGTCTTGTTTGACTATTTTTGATTCGACTATTATTGACTATTAACTGATCTTATTACAGCTATATAAACTCTTGGAATAACTCTTTTGTAGTTAATGCAATACATATTATTCTTCTTAATATTTCTCATGGTATCAGAGCAGGTACCTAAATTTTTCTCAACAATAAATTTTCTCTGCGAACAACTTCTTAAAATAATTTTTTCAGGTAGATTGAAGAATCCATAAACCTTTAACAACAAATTTTTAGTGATTATGTTCGTTGATTCAGTAAATTTCTCTTTTTCAAAACAAGATTTATCTCAAAAATCTTGTTCTTTTTCTCTCACAATCAGACTCAGATATGTTCATGTTGGTTTATTCAAGAAGAAAGAAAATGGGTGATACTTCTTCTTCCGCTGCTATAAAAGGAAATTCATTAAATTTCACATTACCTTTTTCAAGTATTTCAAATTTTGTTTCTCTTAAGCTAGATTCTACAAATTATCTCCTACGGAGAGATCAATTTGAGTCCATATTAGTATCAACAGATCTATATGGACATGTTAATGGAGATGGAGAAGAACCTACAAAGCAAATAATCATAAATGGTGTAACTGGGGTTAATACAAAATGGGTTCAATGGAGAAAAAAAGATTGTTTTGTCACAAGTTGTCTAAAAGCAACGATCACATCATCAACTTCTAGAGATATTTTGGGTCTTAGTTCTTCAAGAGAGATTTGGGTGTTTCTCGAAACAAGTTTCAAGAATCAATTCGTGGCAAGAAAGAACATGTTACGACATCAATTACATAACTCAAGGAAAGGTAATCTATTTGTTCTTCTTTATCTTGGAAATGTAAAACCAATAACTGATTCCTTAGCTGCAATAGGTGAGAAGGTGAATGAGTCTGACTTAATGATGTATATCTTGAATGAGTTAGGAAGAGATTATGATAATTTTGTCATATCAGCACAAAATAGGGAAATACCATTCACTTTTGCAGAAATAAAACCAAGGTTTTTGAATCATGAACAATGGTTCATTGATCAACACCAAGATGCAAGTACTATGTTTGATTCATAAAATACTATAACCTTTTATGGTAGGAATGACAGAAATGCAAATGGAAGAAATAAGTCTAAAAACTATGGTAATGGCAATGGCAAGAATTCATGATTTAAGGGTATTGATGCTCAAGAATGGTCTTTTAATGGAAATGGTAGAAGAGATTTTTCTAATGAAAATGGTAGAAAAAAATTTTCTAGTCAAGAAGGGTCTTCTAATGGAAATGGCAGAAAAGATTTTTCTAATGTTGAGTGTCAGATATGTAGAAAGAGGGGACATTATGCAAGTAGATGTCTTTTTAGATTTCATCCTCCTACATGAATGGTTGGTGCTAGGGCTAATACATTTACTTATCCTGATATATCAAGTGGAGATGTTGATGGTAAGCTATTGTAGGTACTTCTTCCGCAATGCAAGATTTTTATGGGTTTACAAGTATTTATGTTGCTCCTCCACAATGGATATCTGATTCAGGAGCTACGACACATATGACTGGAGATGCGAATCTTTTACAACAATCTACTTCATATAAAGGAAAGAAACATGTGAAAGTAGGAAATAATATATCTCTGTCTATAGTTTCTACTGCTAATTCTTTGTTGAACACAAATTAAACTAGTTTTAGGCTGAATGACATATTATTAGTCCCTGAAATGAAGCATAATTTACTTTCAGTAGCTAAGTTTACAAAGGATAATAGTTGTTACATCAAATTTTATCAAGATGGTTATGGAATTAGGGACTTAAGATCTGATATGTTGCTTTCTCAAGGAGTTATGGTTAACAATCTCTATCCTATTTCTCATCTGCCTCTCAGCTTTGCAAAAAATTATTCTTTGTCAACTACTTTATCTGCTTCACCTTAAACATGGCACAATAGGCTAGGACATCCTTCAATGCAAATTGTTCAGAAACTACATGTTCAAAATCACATTCATATGTAATTTGTTGCTCAAAACTAATATCTGGTCTTGTGACAATTAAATATTGTAGACTTCCTACTATTGTTCTGTATTCACTAGGATTTGTTAACAACTGACCTAATGCCAGAGCAGAATGGCCTAGCTGAAAGGAAACATACACACATTACTGAAATGGGTAATTCTTTTTTTTTTCATTTTTCTTATCCAAAAGAGTATTGGTATGATGCCTTTCTCACTGCCACTTATCTCATAAACAGGACTCCATCTAAAATTTTGAACTATAAATCACCATATGAAGTCTTATTTGGTGTTACTCTCAGTTTTAAAAACCTTTGGCATTGTGTGTTATCCTTGTTTAGCTCATTCAAGAGTTGATAAACTATCACCTAAGTCAGTCAAGTGTGTTTTTATTGAATATAGTACTCTACATAAAGATTATAGGTGTTATAATCCTATATCTAAGAAATTGCATGTGTCAAGACATGTAGTATTTGATGAGTCTCAGTTTTATTTTCATTCTTCAAGTTCAAACTCAGGTTCAAATGGTTCTGTTTCTGAAATGATTTCTGAGTCTCCTACTACTTCTGATACTTTACCTACTAGTACTGTTGTGACCAGATCACATAGGGGAATTACAAAATCAAAGCAGTTTCTTGATCATATTACTTATTCATCTTTCAAGCATCCAGTTATTCCTTCTTATACTGCAATGTTAACTACACTATCTGAGCCTAAAATTTTTCAGACAACTATTAAAGATCCTAAGTGGAAAGTTTCAATGCAAGAATTGTATGATGCATTACATATGAACGAGACTTGGGTTAAAGTACCATATGGACCACATATGAATGTGCTAGGTTCAAAATGGGTATATAAGATAAAATAGAAATCAGATGGTACCATAGACATATATAAGTCAAGGTTGGTAGCAAAAGGTTATGACCAATAATATGGGGTAGATTTAAATGAAACCTTCATCCCAGTGGTAAAATATGCTACATTCAGAGTTGTTCTTTGTTTGGCTTTAACTAAGAACTGGAAGATAAGGCAATTAGATGTTAGTAATATATTTCTGCATAGTTATTTAGATGAGGATGTTTATATGGCACAACCACAAGGTTTTGTGGATCCTGATAATCCTACACATGTTTGTCATCTCAAGAAAAGCTTGTATGGTTTAAACCAAGCTCCAAGATCATGGTTTCATAGATGCATATTTCTGATTTCCTTTGGGTTCAAGAAGTCTATCTGTGACAATTCCATGTTTGTTTTTAGAAGTCAGGGTGATATGTTGGTACTACTTTCATATGTTGATGATATAGTTTTAACTGGTAATTCAATAGTGGTAATGGATACTCTTGTTACTTCTTTGAAGACTGAGTTTGCAATGAAACTGTTGGGAAATTTGGGCTTTTTCCTAGAAATTGAAGCTGTTAGGAAGTCAGATTCCATAGTCTTAACACAAAAGAAATACACACTGAAGTTGTTAGAAAAATATAATATGCTGGAAATTAAGCCATGTGATACACCTGTTGTTAAGGCTACAAGGGATTCTATACATGATGGTCAGTTGTTAACAAATCATAGTGAGTACAGAACAATAGTAATAGATCTACAATACTGAACTGTCACAAAACCAGATATTTTTTTTGGTGTTAATTATGTGTCACAATTCATGCACTCTCCTACAGATGTACATTTACAGCTTGTTAAGAGGATTTTGAGGTATTTGAAATGAAAAATAGGCTTGGGAGTTACTCTGAGAAGTGGTGATTTGTGTACACTACAAGACTTTTGTGATTCAGATTGGGCAGGTTGTCCAGATACTAGGAGGTGTTATGCAGTGTTTCTTGGTTCAAGTTTAGTGTCTTGGTCATCCAAGAAACAACAAACTATTTCTAAATCTTCAGCTGAAGCTGAATATAAGTGCTTATCTGTTGCTTCAACTGAATTGCAATGGCTGTCTTATTTGTTGGATGAGATGAATGTTGTGGTTTCCAGTCCTGTGCTACTTATGTGTGATAATACAAGTGCAATTTTTCTAGCATCTAATCCTATTTTCCATGCCAGGTCTAAGCATATAGAAATTCAGTTTCATGTTATAAGGGAGTTTTTTGAAAAAGGTTTCTTAAAGCTTCAACATGTTTCTAGTGAAAATAAGATTGTAGATTTATTCACCAAGGGGCTGTGTTATCCTGTCTTTTCAAAGCTCTTATGTCAACTGTTGGGTTCTGCTGAGACTTTGCCTGAATCTGTTGATTCTGAAGATTAATAACAACAAGTTGTTAAACTTTCTCTTGTTTTCTTTTATATAGAACTAGTAGTCATTTACTTGTTTTGTGTCAATTTGTTCAAACTGTTACTCTAGTCTGCTAGTAACAGTTTGATGGTGTGTGTTAGAAATAGTTTTAGTTAAAAGTCAAGTCCCGTTTGACTATTTCTGACTTGACTATTATTGACTACTAGCTGATGTTATTACAACTACATAAACTCTTGTAATAACTCTTTTGTAGTTAATGCAATACATATTATTCTTCTCAATATTTCTCATTAGTCGTTAAAAATTTGAAATTCAGCGGTAACGACATAAATCCTAGCTGTAAGAACCACCACCAACAGAAAGAGCGGTTGTATAAATATTTAGCAGTCACAATTTATTGGCATGAGAAATTACTTGGATATGTACATTGTACGGTGAATGAAAATTTTACCGATTTCACGTTTAGTAACATGACAACACAATCAATGCGCCAAACGATTTAATATTTGCTGGGTACATTGTGGCCTAAAACAATGCCCTACAATCAATATTTTCTCAACACAAAAGGTATATCCTTCTTTTCTTGAATAGGGTCCGGTTATACGGTTTTGTTTTGGTCCTACCGCGGTCTCATTCATCTAATAAAGATGGAGTAGAATTCATAATCCGCATGGGGTTATGCGGTTCTGTTGTGGTCCATCGCGTCTCTTTTTGTTAGGCATCAAAAGCCGAAGCCAAAAATCTAAGTCCTTGTAGTGCTTTAAAAGTGGATATACACATCATACACACCTGGTTTCCAACTGAATTGCTTGTTACTACTTCTTCAGCGTATGCATATGTATGCTTGTTACTACATCATCCAAAAGTAAAATCGGTTCCAGTTTGCTTTGATTACTTTTGGATGCAAGTATTTGACTAAAGTTCATGAAAGATGAATACATTTGATCGTGATTTCCCTCTCTCTCTCTCTCTTTTATCATTAATCTTGATAATTTTCTTTTTATGGATAAGGAGTTATTTTATTTTATTTGATAAAAAAAGAGATTTTATTAGAGATCATGAGAATATACAAAAATTACATCATCTACAAGGAGTAGAAAATGTGTGAAAAAATGAAGTTATAAAAAAACAGAATCCCAATTAAAGACCGAAAGCAAAAAAATTATGTGTAAAGGATGACCAGATGCCTTTGCCCAAGAGAGCAGTATAGTTCTCGCCTCAAAACTGAGACCTCCATCTGTTTTGTGAATATAATCCTTGTGGAAAGTACGTCTATTGCGTTCTTTCTAAAGCACCCATAAAACAGCGGCCGGAATGAGTGGCCAAATCACACAATCTGAATTTGATAAACCCCGCTCGAGTTATGGTTAACAATTGAACTAAGTGTTAGGATAAACAGATTGTCCAAATTATGAAAAGCTCCAAAATAGAAATGGGACGAATTCACGAGGAAGATGTGTACTTATTGTACAAAAGAAACTGATTATGTTGGTTTTTAGGTAGAACGGATCTCTGCTACTGATGGTTAAAGACACCTTAATGATCATTCTAATGATAATGAATCAATGATACTGATAATTTGACCCTCTTTTTGGGAGTAACCATTGTAGTCCCACTGGGCTTTTGGAGAGGGAGATAGTTACAGGCGTTTTTCACGTACGGCCGTATAAGGGTGATCCCGTTATTGCGTCTCTTGTCATCATCAAAAGCCAAATAAGTAGACTTGTGTCTTATATGGTGTTTTATCATATGTTCGTAGTTTTTTTGGAAGTGGATATACACGTTTAGCTTGTAGTTGGATGACTTTATTGGCATATGGATATGCATGTGATGGTGGAGATAGTCATTGTGTATTTTTTAAACCCTATTATTGGGGTTGTAGATTTTTATTTATAAGGACTGCAATGGTTTATTGTGACCAAAATGGAAATATAGGATTATTTAATAGTCATGTCAAAGTTCTAAAATATCCATCCCCAATAACTATCCTAAATTTAATATAAAAATAAAAAAAGTCTAAATCTAATTATCATTTCATTTTCCTTCTCATCTTCTGTCCAGCCGTAACCTCTTCTTCTTTTCCATTCTACATCATCGTTCGACTATTCTAAAAAAAATTCATCGACGATTAAATTTTTTCTATAAAACACCATGAGGTCCAAGCAAACAGCCAATTTACAAAGAAGAAGAAACAACCAGTTGAAGAAGATTCAAGTTCTTTTGCACCCGAAGAGCTACCCCATCAATCAAACATCGAAGAAGAAGAACCTCTTGTTAATCCACCAGAAATAGCTCGTTTAAGGTATGAATCGAAAAACCCATCCTTTGTTTATAAATTTTATTGGTTAATTAGGATTCATTTGCTAGATTTAGAGTTAAAAAAAAAACAGTTTCGTAACTGCGTACGACTAGGAAATCAACATTTCCTAGCAGTAGATACTGGTATACGGCTGAAAAAAGATGAACTCCTAGGCGTAACATTTAAACTTTTCCCTTCTACGAATGGGAAGTTATGAACTCCCAGCCGTAAACATTGTAAGTGTTTTGTTTACGGTTAGGAAATTTCACATTCCTAACCGTAAGTAATAGTTACGGCTAGGTCGATGCATGGAAAAGCCAGCCGTAGTGTAACGTTTCCTAGCCGTAAATGACCCTGAGTTTGGGTTGAGATTTTAGTTATTGTTTACGGCTAGGTCAATGCTTGGAAAAGCCAGCCGTAGAGTAACTTACCCAAACGTAAATACCTTTTCCTACCCGTAAGAGAGTCTGAGATTGGGATTAATTTTTTAAAAAAATTACACGGCTAGATCGAAGCTATGAAAAACCAGCCGTAAACATTGTCGACACAACTGTAGAAGCCTATTTCCTAGCCGTAAATGGCCCTGAGGCAGGCTGTTTTGAATTTTTTTTTTTTTTTGTTTTTTCATTTTTTGGCTTTGTTTTGTTGTTAAATGTCTATATGTTTATATGTATTGAATATGCCTTATTAATTGTTTTAGGAAACAGAAGAAGAAGAAGAAGAAGAAGAAGAAGAAGAAGAAGAAGAAGAAGAAGA
>JAJJMC010018315.1:2657161-2769120 GCA_023531435.1 Papaver californicum | reverse complement strand
GAAGAAGAAGAAGAAGAAGAAGAAGAAGAAGAAGAAGAAGAAGAAGAGAAGAACGCAAGAGGTAACACCAAGAGCTGACACGACTCCAGCTCCTCGTCACAAGAAAGATTTATGTGCGTAAAAAAGGAAGAAAGGTGCACTTGTTATTGGTGAACCAACAAGAGAGGTAACTGAACGTGCACTTTTACTTTCTCCACCACAACAACAACATGAAATCGTGGAAGAACATAGGGGAGAAACAAGTGTTCGTCCATTGGTTGGTCCCTCCGATGCTAAAGGGAAGGAAAAAGAGATAGAGAAGTAGCCATTTCCTCCTACAACCTCTCAAGTCATTAACAACATGGTTCTGTTTCCCGCCAAATATAATGGAAGGCCTTGGGGTGATCCAATGGATAGGGCATATGTCTTATTTGGTTACCAATACTCGTGGACGACAAGGGTTTGTTCCACGTCGATAATAATCTAATCTAATCTAATCTAATTTAAAGATAAAACTTTACTCTATTATTATTAATGTTTTTTGGTATTTTTTTATGTAGGATCATACCACAACGGTCCCAAAACTCAAACACCAAAGGGCTAGTTTTTGTCTATTGGATAACGAAAAGGAAGAGGTTGCAACCTTGGTACATGTTTTGGGTTTATGGCCCGGAATACCCACTGCACAGAAGCACTACGATGTTGTCATTGTCTGCTCCTTTAAGAAGAGGTATTTTCCCAAGAAAAATATTTTTCATCTTCCGATCGGGGAGATGACTATCATTACGGACGATGCTCTCCAAGTTACAGGCTTGTCCGTGGATAGAAAAAGCCGTGTATGAAGATTTCGACAACTCTCTTTCTTTTGAAGATCTTTATAAGTTGTCTGAAAAATGTCTTGGATGGAACAAGCATGAAGCCCAAGAAGAGCTTGAGTATGGAGTCGGAGAAAGGCCGAAGGAAGAAAACCCATCCCTCAACAGAAGGAAAAAGGATAAGCTTGGAGCAATGGCTCCGCCAAGTATGACAAGAAAGATAAACTTGAGTCGTCTGAGGGCAAAGTTCCAGAATTCCAAGGGTAAGGAGATGAATGCTACAATGGTTAGACATACATCTAAAACGTGCTAGTTGTATGCACTTGGCACCATCATTTTCCCCGATATGACGGGAAACAGGGTGAATGCTTGCTATCTACAACTCTTGGAATATCTCAGTCTTGATTCGGAGTTCAACAAGGTAGCCGAGTACTCGTGGGGTACTGTCACCTTTCTTTCTTACTTGAGAGTCTTGGTAAAGCTTCGAGGTGGAACCAAACACAAATTGCGGGAAATATTTTCCTTCTCCAGGTATTCATTTATTTATTATTTCCAATGTTTCTTATGTTTTTAAATTGATTTATGTTTAAACATAACTCTCGTTTTACGCAGTCATGGGTTTACGACCATTTTCCTACCTTGACGAGACCAACGGAGGATAAACAATGGTGTTTTCCTACTCCAACAGGAAGCAGATATCCAATCTTAAGAAATAAGGAGAAGGACAAAAAGGGTAAGATGGTTCAGATGAGGGGTCAATTGGACGCTCTGATGAATAAGAATGTGGAGTTTCACCCGTACCTCAATCTTGATTAAAATGTTCATGATGCTCGTGAATTTAACGATACGTCGACCTAAAACGGAATACTCTTTCATCCAACAGGGTACGTCATTCATAACCCTCGTAGAACTCTCCATCAAATTGGAGTTGTCCATAGAATTCTTCGTGATGAGGAGGAACGCTTTAAATTGGAAAAACTAAACTCTAAGCTTTTGGTTAATAATGTTAGATTGGTCTACAACCATGTCCCATCTGTGACCGATTGGAACGGTCACACTGGATATCCGTACCAAGTTGATATGAGTCGGTATGAACACTTTCGTGGCACAAGACTAATCGAGGATAACTACTTCACTTAGTTTACTAACTGGGGTTATCCTTATTGCTCAATATGGATCCTCAAGCGATACCATACTTTGAACACATTATGGATCATCCAAGTACATCAAAGGCAGCAAGTTATTGGAAGGAGAAATTTCTTATGGCGGTACGTATACTATTTCATTTCTTATTGTATTAGTTTTTCAAAGATTATATAAATATTTAAAGTTTGGACAATTTTTAAAATAAACTTATAGGTAGAGCAAGCTAAGTGGTTGGTGAAGGACATGAGTCGTTGCATTGATGGTGGTAAAGTGTTGAGGGTTTACGCATAAAGACGACTGCGATGTAAGATTGAAAAACTATTTGATCCTAACTCTGCACATCTCTATCGGTACATCGATGACGAAGAGACGAGGGGTTCTAAGAGATAGATTTGAATCCCGTATCTATGAAACATCTATTCGTACTCCCAGTGGTTTTTCATCTAATGGAGCTTCAAATGAAAAGTTTCATGAAGAGATTGTTCAAGATCAACCTCAAGGTAAAGGTCGAGGTGGAGGTAGATGTCGTGGTAAACCAAAAGAAAAAGGTCGAGGTTGAATTCTTTTCTTATGTTGTTGCGGATATGTATATTTAATACTTTGTTTACTTTATGGATATTTAATAATTTGTTTACTTATGGATTTATGGATATTTAGGTATGTTTTAATTTATGAGGTTTTGGATCTGAAGGATATATTTCTTCTATAGTTATGGATACTTAGCTTCAACGAATGAATATTATTTTTCCTAGAACTATTCTTATTGTGTCATTCAAAATACATTGAAAAATATCACAAAACTTGGGGAAAAAATAGACATCCTGGGTCACTTACGGCTAGGTCGAGTAATTCTAAAGCTAGTCGAAAGTATAGATTTTTTTAAAATCTGACGGTTTTACGGCTAGCTTCGGCTTCAAAGCTGGCCGTAAGTGACCCTGAGTTTATGATACGTCCCCTGAGTTTATGATACGGCCAGAAAACCTAGCCGTATAACTCACAATTGAAATTAGTTCAGTTTTACGGTTGGGATTATTTGAAAAAACAACCATAGACAAATCATTTGTAATTTACGGCTAGCTTTGTAAAAGGTCCTAGCCGTAAGTGACCCTTAGTTTTGGTTTAAGGCTAGGTATTTGCAACAAGCTAGCCGTAAATGGCCCTAAGACAGGGATACAACTAGTCGTAGACTCATTTCCTAGCCTAAACAACTAACATTCCCTAAAAAAAACTACATTTTCCAAGGCAAAACAGTACACTTACTACCCAACGACTGGATTTTTCAAAATTTCCAGTCGTTGGGGTATTTCATCTATAAATATAACACACTCTCTAATACTCCTCACTAATTGTTTCTCTTCTCAACAAATACTTCTCATTTATTCATAATCCAAAAATACAAACCCATGGCTGCTAGGTTCACAACTAGAGAAGATGTTGCCATAGCTCGTGCATGGTCGACGAAAACACAACATGATCAAGAGATGAACATCAACCTAGATCAACCCTCAGATAATTTCTGCTTCCGTGTCTTCATAATTTTTATCACGTTATACGACAATCAAAATGGAATATCATACCAAAGCATCAGGGAAAGATTCAAATTACTCAATAGTCGATGTGAAAATTTTAGATCGACTATGGTGGAAACAAGGAGGATCTATCCTACCATCTACGATGAATAAAATACAACTTCACTAAGCTCATTTCAACTATGCTATGAAATTTTGAAGGACCGTTATAAGGATACTTTCGGCGAAAAATTCAAGAATCAAGAGTTCTATGATGTTTTGATGGAAAGGGACGCGTATTTCTCTCTTTAATTTATCATATAGAATTAGTTTCTACTTTATGTCTTTTCCCTTAATGTAATGTCATTCCCTTCAATGAAAAATGTTATGAAATTTCCTTCTTAGCGTAAATGAATGAGTATTAGTGTTCAATCTCAACTCCATTGGAAAAAATCAATCAAATTCAGGGTCACTTACGGCTAGGTCTTGTGTACCCAGCCGTAACTCGTTCCTACTGATGGCTCGAGCACCTTACCCAATCGTAGACTACTCATCTAGTTTTTCCTACGGCTGAGTTTAGTAAAAACCTTGACTGTAAGTTCTTTATACGGCTGGTCGATATCCACAAACCTAGGTTGGTAGCTAAAGGCTACAAACAAAAAGAAGGTATAGATTTCTTTGATGATTATTCACCTGTGACTAAAATTACTTTCATTAGGATTTTAATTGCTATACCCTCTGTCCATAACCTAGAGATACATCAAATGGATGTAAAGACAACGTTTTTAAATGGTGAATTAGATGAGGAAATTTACATGGAACAACCCGAGGGTTTTCTAGTGAAAGGTTGTGAAAAGAAAGTGTGTAAACTGCTTAAATATTTGTATGGTTTGAAACAAGCACCTAAACAATGGCATGAAAAATTTCATGTGATGATTTCTAGTGGTTTTAGGATTAATGAATCTGACAAGTGTGTTTACACTAAACTTGTTAAGGATGCCTGTGTAATTGTATGCTTGTATGTTGATGATATGCTTATACTAGGTACAAACATGGATGTTATTATTTCCACTAAGAAATTGCTGAATGAGAACTTTGACATGAAAGACTTAGGCCCTACTGATATAATCTTAGGGATGAAGATTAAAAGGAATTTTAATGTCTATAGTGTGAGTCAATCTCATTATGTTGAAACTATACTTAAGAAATATAATCAGTTTAACTGTAAACCTGCTTGTACTCCGTATGATTCCTCTTGTAATCTCAAGAAGAATAAGGGTGAGGGAGTTAACCAACTTGAATACTCAAGAGTCATAAGTCTGATGTATTTGATGAACTGTACGAGACCATACATTGCTTATGCAGTGAGTAAGTTAAGCATGTATACTTGTAATCCAGGGAAGATGGATTGGGATGCACTTATTAGAGTGCTGAGGTACTTAAAGTACACAATGTCCTTATGTTTGAGTTATGAAGGATACCCTGCCGTCCTTGAGGGATTTTGCGATGCAAACTGGATCGCAGACTCAGAGGAGTCTAAGTCTACGAGTGGGTATGTATTCACTCTAGCAGGAGCATCTGTTTCTTGGAAATCTTCCAAACAGACATGTATAGCTCGTTCCACTATGGAATCGGAGTTTATTGCGTTAGATAAAGCAGGAGAGGAAGCCGAATGGCTAAGATGCTTTTTAGAAGACGTTCATATTTGGCATAGGCATGTTCTAGCTATATCTATACACTGTGACAGTACGTCTGCGATAGCTAGTCTATACATATTCGTAAAATACATAATTCTTTGAAACAACTTATCTCTACTGGCGTTATTACCGTTGACCATGTGGGTTTGTGGGTAAGGGTTATAAGACTGAGGGTCTATATAAGCTTAATGTAAAATCTGATGAAATAAATATGAATGATTCTTCTGCTTATATGTGTGTGTCATTGAATGTTTGGCATGGTAGACTTGGTCATGTAAACTATAAATCAATGCATAAATTGGCTAGCGTAGGCTGCATACCTAAATTCACTATTGAAAAGGATCATAAGTGTGAGATTTGCCTAGAATCTAAGCATGCTAAGAAATCATTAAGAAATTCCAGAGAAATTCTAAACCCTTAGAATTAATCCATTCTGACCTAGTCGATATGAAGTCAGTTCAAACTAGAGGTGGTAAGAAGTGGTTTGTCACTTTTATAGATGATTGTACAAGGTACTGTCATGTTTATTTGCTTAAAGGGAAGGACGGTGCCTTAGAAGCCTTTAAGATATATAAACTCGAAGTTGAAAACCAATTGAATGCTACTATTAAAACTGTTAGGTCTGACCGTGGTGGTGAGTATGAAATTCCTGTAGCTTATTTCTTCGAAGAACATGGCATAATACATGAGACAACATCCCCTTATTCACCTCAATCCAATGGTGTAGCTGAACGTAAGAACCGTACCCTTAAGGATATGATGAATGCCATGTTGATTAGTTCAGGATTACTTGCAAACTTGTGGGGGGAGCCCATCCTCTCAGCTTGTTATATTCTGAATAGAGTACCCTTTAAAGGATCATATAAAACTCCATATGAGTTATGGAAAGGTAGACAACCATCTTATGCTTACTTCAAAGTGTGGGGGTGTTTGGCAAAGGTGGCCATACCTCCTCCTAAGAGAACTAAGGTAGGACCCCAAACTGTTGATTGTGTCTTCATAGGGTATCCTGAGCATACTAGTGCTTATAGGTTTATGGTTGTGAGTTCTGAAATTTCTGATATTGGGTTGCATACTATTATGGAGTCCAGGGATGCAGAGTTCTTTGAGAATGTTTTTCCTTTGAAACTTGGTTCTCGAAAGAGATGTTTAGATGAACCTCTAGATATGCCTTCAACCAGTCATTCATTACCCTTAGAGGTAGATGCACCAGAATTTAAACCTAGAAGAGGTAAAATGGTTAGAACTGAGAAAACCTATCCTGGTTGCATTACATACCTAGCCGAGTATGAGCCACAGACTTATAGAGAAGCCATGACTTCTTTTGAAGCTCCATGGTGGAAAGAAGCCTCCATTAGTGAAATGGATTCCATCCAACAAAACGGTACTTGGGAGATTGTAGATTTACCTCCAGGTTGTAAGGCCATAGGTTGTAAATGGATATTCAAGAGGAAATGTAATATAGATGGAACTGTTGATAAATACAAGGCTAGGTTGGTAGCTAAAGGCTACAAACAGAAAGAAGGTATAGATTTCTTTGATACTTATTCACCTGTGACTAGAATTACTTCCATTATGATGTTAATTGCTATAGCCTCTGTCCATAACCTAGAGATACATCAAATGGATGTAAAGACAACGCTTTTAAATGGTGAATTAGATGAGAAAATTTACATGGAAGAACCCGAGGGTTTTGTAGTGAAAGGTTGTGAAAAAAAAGTGTAAACTGATTAAATCTTTGTATGGTTTGAAACAAGCACCTAAACAATGACATGAAAAATTTGATCATGTGGTGATTTCTAGTGGTTTTAGGATTAATGAATCTGACAAGTGTGTTTACACTAAACTTGTTAAGGATGCCTGTGTAATTGTATGCTTGTATGTTGATGATATGCTTATACTAGGTACAAACATGGATGTTATTAATTCCACTAAGAAATTGTTGAATGAGAACTTTGACATGAAAGACTTAGGTCCTGCTGATGTAATCTTAGGGATGAAGATTAAAAGGAATTTTAATGTCTATAGTTTGAGTCAATCTCATTATGTTGAAACTATACTTAAGAAATATAATCAGTTTAACTGTAAACCTGCTTGTACTCTGTATGATTCCTCTTGTAATCTCAAGAAGAATAAGGGTGAGGGAGTTAACCAACTTGAATACTCAAGAGTCATAGGAAGTATGATGTATTTGATGAACTGTACGAGACCAGACATTGCTTATGCAGTGAGTAGGTTAAGCAGGTATACTTGTAATCCAGGGCAGATGCATTGGGATGCACTTATTAGAGTGCTGAGGTACTTAAAGTACACAATGTCCTTCTGTTTGAGTTATGAAGGATAGCCTACCGTTCTTGAAAGGATTTTGCGATGCAAACTGGATAGCAGACTCAGAGGAGTCTAAGTCTACGAGTGGGTATGTATTCACTCTAGCAGGAGCGTCTGTTTCTTGGAAATCTTCCAAACAGACATGTATAGCTCGTTCCACTATGGAATCGGAGTTTATTGCTTTAGAAAAAGCAGGAGAGGAAGCCGAATGGCTAAGATGATTTTTAGAAGACGTTCCTCTTTGGAAAAGGCATGTGCCAGCTATATCTATACATTGTGACAGTACGTCTGCGATAACTAGATCTAAGAACAGTGTTTATAACGGGAAGTCTATACATATTCGTAGAAGACATAATTCTTTACAACAACTTATCTCTACCGGCGTTATTACCGTTGACCATGTGAGGTCTAAGGAGAATATCGCAGATCCTTTGACGAAAGGATTGTCTAAAGAGATAGTTAGTGCTGCATCGAGGGGGATGAGACTTAAGCTCATAAAATAAAATTGACATGAAGGATACTCAACCTTACTGAATGGAGATCCCAAGACGAACATTCAATGAGATAACTAATTTGTGGTGATCAAAGGTATGCACTATCAAGAGAATTACATTCTCTGTCACTCCTATGGTGTATTGTTGTGATAGTGTGACTGCATGTGAAGGATGATTTTTTAAAAAGTCTTAATGAGTTCTATAGTTTCAATTTTAGATTGAAGTGGGGTGTAACAGTAACACTCTTGATAGAACTCACCTATCTGAATGAGGAAGTGGGTCGCTTCCTATAAGAATTTGAGCGAATTCTTTAGAGCATTCTGAGAAACGGGATACGTCCAGGGCCAAAATGGAAACAACGGCACGAACTTAGCAACATCAGGAGGATATCATGCGTGGCTGTTATCGCAAATTGCATCAAACGCTAGTAGTTCAAGACATCGCGTTTACTGTCTCTAGCAAGTAGTTTCGGTAACTTCTCACTAAGTAAAGGTTCAAGACCTGATGGACACCTTTGCATATATGGTATTTTCCGCATTCTGATTTTTTCGTTTTTTCCGAGATTTCATTCATGTGGGGGATTGTTGGAGAAAATGAGTTTTAAACTAAATATTTTTGGTCTTGGTGTGATTTGATCTTAGGACCTAAGGGTTCTATGGATGCTCCTCATTTCTTTTGAGTGAATGAAACTCTTTAGTTTAGTCCCACATTGGGTAATCTAGAGAAGGATGTCCACTATATAACTATTCTCATATGGATAGTATGTAAAACGTGGGCGGAATGGGGTGGGAAAACAATACATAGGCTAACTTATGTATTGGTCCTGCGTATGTGAAAGACATCAACCATGATCTATTATTTTTACCGAAAATATTTTTATAAGAAATCCGAAACCCTAAAGGTTTCTTTTTATGTTTATCTTGGAAAAAATTGATTTACAAGAAATCTGAAACCCTAAAGGTTTATTTTCTCCTATAAATACAAAACGTTTTCAGAGTTGAAATTCATCCCAGAAGCGGCTACTATCCTGTCTTCTTTTCACCATCTTCTCGCTTTGTTTTGCGCTTTTGAGTGTTTATTTCCCTTCCTTCCCTGTTGCTAAGTTCAAGAGTGGGTAGTTTGTATTGTGCTAATACAAGCTATATCGGGCAGTATTATCCTGGATACATCTTCGCACGTTGGGGTTTAGCATTGCTCTTCTCGAGTATACCCGCGAACTAATGTGTTAAGGACAACTTGTTAAACCTGTGATTCTGCCCTCGTAGTTGTCCGTGGTAGAGTTGTTTTCAATTCAGTTTTTTATATATTTATTCTGATACATCTAACGCTGCTGTTTATTGTTACAAGATTCCAACAATCAGTACCAAAAATTTTATTGATTAAAAAATAAATAACAACAGATAATGCTAATCTCAGTAGTTACTGGTTAATTCACAACCCGTTGGACAACTTGTTAAAAGATTTCGAAAATTAATAATCATGTTTATCGATTCGTCCTAAAAATCTCTCTGTAAAGCAATTCGTCTCAAATATATTATATCAAAATAAGGTTATCATCATCCCATAATCATGTTTCTCAACTTGTCTTAAACAGTTTGATGGAATTTAAAATGAAGCCAAATAGGTCAGAGCTTAAGCAATGCCCGAAGACGGCTGTTTTAAGGTGCCAAGTGCCCACTGAACTTGCTATCACCAACCAGTTAAAACCTCAAAAGGCAAGAGAAAGTTCAACAAAAACGGAATTATGTGATTTGCAAAACCTCGTGTTGGATTAAAATTTCCAAATTCCTATTCTCCACGTGAAACTCATTTAAACATCAACAGTCTGGGGTTGGTTCGACCAATGTCCAACTTATTTTATCGGTTTCATTTGTTCTAGCTGGGATTGGTTCGGATTTGGTGAACGATCCAACCTCATCCAACTCTTTTGACACTGCTCAACGATCCAATCCAATCCAATAATCTTATTAAATCGGTTCAGAATGTGGTTGGATTGGACCGATAGGCTTAACAGTGTACAGCCTATGTGGTCAATATCGGCCGTTACGGCCGCGATAACGGTGATATTCAAGGTATCGCTTCAAGAGCGCGACGAATCTTCAAATATCGCTATATCGGCCGATACGATCGAAATTCGTCTGATATGGCCGAGATTCGCCCATACGGCCGAGATTCGCCCGATATTCAAGGTATATGCTTGTTGTTTAATCTAGATTTTTAGAACTTCGAACTTAGAATTGTAATATACTAATATAATCTCTTCTTAAAGTATGGTTGTTAAGATTCTTGGTAATAAATCAACAAAAATATAGTTAATTCTTGGCATTCACATGTATAAATTTGGATATAAGATTTTGGACTCCCGATATTTCACCGATAATCTCTCCGAGATATTGTTATCAAGGTGTAAAGGTCTCGGCCGGGACGAGACCGAGATCCGAAATTAACTACATTGATACAGCATAATCAAACCTTGCCCAGAGAGAAAAGTTTTTTTTTTAAGAAGAGACTCTTTAATTAAGAAATGGCATTTGTATTAACATTCAACTTCTTCAAATCAAGCTACAACAACACCTAAACTAAAAACTCTTCAATTTCTTCAAGAACAAGAAAAAAAATTGAAGGAAAAAAAATAATCAAAATCAGAATTCTCTATTAATAATAAGTACATTCCTAGTATATTCTCTTCTTTCTTTCTTTCGTTTCAAAAAAATCTCTACTTCCAATGCAAATTAATGGAATTTTTCACTTTCAACTCTGAATTAAAGCGTGTTCAAAGTATGGGTTGAGGCTTTTCTGTGATTTAATGATTGTAGTGTGAGAACTTGGGTTCTTGAGTTGAGAAGCAGAATGACTTATAATACTGATTCTTGTGATCTAACTAAGGTTTCGTCTATTTATGGAGAACATATTTTTTTTGTTTGCAACAATGACGATTTTAACCTTCTAGATTATTCCATTATGCGGTTCTTGAAATGATGTTTTACGCGCTCGTCGAGAGATTTCGGTAAGCTGCTTTATTACTAACTTGCGCAGTTGCAATGGTAAAATACGCGTAAGCGTTAGAAGCCGACTTAATCAGATGGAGCTATGTGAGGACAGAGAAATTAATAGAACATAGATTAGATAGAGCTCTGGTCAATGCTAAGTGGAATAAGAAATTCCCTAATTATAATATAAAGCATCTAGGACCCCTTGTTTCATATCATGTTCCAATTATACTTAATATTTATAATCATTGGAATGATAGAACTACTCCATTTAAATATTATAGTGAGTGGATATAATATGAGGAATGTAAACTACTCATACAAGAAAAGTGAAAAATTCACATTCAAGAATCTCCTGCTCATAAAATGGATAAAAAAATAGCAACTATCAAACATAAATTGAGACTATGGAAAAGAAATAGTTTTGAAAACATCCAAACTAACATTGATAACATTAAGAAAGATCTTGAAAAGATAAATGGAATGACATCCTAATAAGGCTACTGATCTAGTAAAACTAAGGAAAGACCTAGCAAACTGGTATGCTATAAAGAAAGTTTTTTTGAAAGATAAAATTAGAGATCAGAATTTAGCTCTAGGAAATACGAGTTATTCCCATAATAGGGCTAAGCAGAGATTTAGGAGAAATAGAATAAAAATCATTAAGAATGAAAAAAATGAATGGTTAAACAATAAAACTGAAATCTCGGATTGCATAACTGATCAGTTAAAAAAAAAATACTTCCAAAGTCAACCCTGAAATTGATCAAAACATGATTGGCATAATCCCTACTTGCTTAACTCAAATATGACAATGATATGCTATTTTGCATCCCATCTGAGGATGAAATTAAGAGAAATATGTTCTCTATGAAACCGGACAAAAGTCCAGGCCCCGATGGATTTCATCCCAATTTCTTCAAACAAAATTGGGAAATTGTGGGGCCTGACCTGATACACATGATACAAACTTTCTTTATAACTGGAAATATCTCTAAGGAAACGAACACCTCATTCATTTCCTTAATCCCCAAAACTCTAAATTCCATTACTCCGGCAGAGTTCAGACCTATAGTTCTTGCCAATACCTCGTATAAAATAGTCTCAAAACTTATGGATGGTAGAATGAAAGGATTATTGGAAAAAAATAATCTCGTCGTACCAATCTGCCTTCACACCAGGAAGATAGATATCTGAAAATATAACTTTGACCCATGAAAGCATACATAAGATAAAGAATTCTAAATCAAAAAAAGATTTTATGGGTTTGAAAGTGGACATGTAAAGCATTCGACAGAGTCGAATGAAATTTTTTGATTCAAATACTGACTAAACTTGGTTTTAACAAAAAATGGTGTGATTTGGTTTATCAATGCATTTCAACGTTTTCGCTTTCTGTTTTGCTCAATGGGTCTCCAACTAAATTCTTCAAACCTACTAGAGGATTGAGATAGAGAGACCCTATCTCTCATAACTTATTCTTGTTTTGTATGAAAGAGCTTTCTCGAACAATCTCTCATGCTGAAAAAACAGGACTCATCACAGGTATTAAACTTGTTCACAATGCTCCATCTCTTAGCCATTTATTATTCGCAGACGGATGCCTCTTGTTCTACAAGGTAAATGAAAAAACCTGTCACATTCTAGTAAAACTTTTTAGAGTATTCGGTGAAGCCTCGGGTCAACTTATCAACCTAAGTAAATCTAGGGTGTTTTTCAACCCAAAGATAGAAAGTAGCATCAGACATAGAGTTAAAGAGATACTAGGAGTCACAACAATACCCCTAAATGATAAATATTTAGGCCCACCCCTCTTCACAAATAGATCAAAACTCACCTGTTTTGAACCTTTGTTAGAAAAACTGAAGAATTGGATGCTTAATTAGAAATGAGCTCAATTGAACAAAACAGGAAAAACTTTCATGATAAAGAATGTCACAACTTCTTTAAGTGTTTATCAAATGAATTGTTTTAGGATACCAGTAAATATTTGCAATAATATAACTAAAACTCAAAGGAATTATTGGTGGGGGAAAACGAAAAAAGACTCAATGAAAAAGGAAAAGAGGGTGTTTGTCTTAAAAACTAGGATTCTATTTGTAAATCTCTTGAAGAATTTAGGGTTTGGGAATCAAAAATGTTAAAAACTTTTAGTGCAACAATGATAGCAAAAATAGGTTGGAGCTTGAAAGAGAAACCTGATTCTCTTTGTGCTACCATACTCAAAGCCAAATACTACCTAGACAGTGATATTCTCCACATAAATAGTATCCCAAAAAAATGACAGTTGGATTTGGAAAGGTTTATTAACAGGAATCAACCAAATAAAGAAATATTGTTTCTGGGATATAGGAAATGGAACCAATGTAGATATTTGGGATGATTTTTGGATCCCAGATAAAATGCCTCAAATTCATAAACCACAAAATGGAACTGATGGTCTAACCAAAGTGAGTAACATGATTACTGCAAACAAAACATGGGACTTAGATAAACTGGCTAAGTGCGTTGACACTCAAAAAATTGAGAAGATAAAGAAAATAACAATTCCTAATGCAAACAAGGAAGACAATGCTTGTTGGACTCTAACTAAGAAAGGTACATTCTCTGGGAACTCCCTCTATAACAAAATAAACTTAACAGGAACTGTAAATCAAAACTGGAACATGATAAGGAGTATGGATACAACTCCATCTGTCAAAAAAAATTATTTGGAAAGCAGCCCTAGCTATTATTCCAAACAACATGAGAATAGCAACAATTATTCCAGGTATATGAACAACTTGTAAGCTCTGCAATGAGGGACAAGAGACTCTAACTCATCTTTTCTTGGATTTAACTATGCTACACAGGTTTGGATGCATTTTAATTTTGATAAACAATTTATTACAAATTGAACTAACACTTTTCATGATTGGCTGAATGATAAATCCAGATAAAGGGGGCTATGATATAGATTGACAAGTTCTCTGTAGTATTATTATTTGGCACATTTAAAAATCTAGGTACAACACAGTTTTTAAGAAAGAGAGTCAAAACAGTGCCATAACATCAAACAACATCATCAAGTACATTAATGGCTACAAGATAGTGAATAAACAAGGCTATAACTTAATGCAAATTCTGTATTATAATCCTAACAATGATAATGATCTTCAGATTAAAACCCATCAAAGACAGGGACAACCTAGAAAAATGGATATTAGAATAGACATTGCTCTAACAATGATGTATTTAACTGCAAAATCTGGAATTGATCTAACTTCATATGGCCATGCACGAATCATTAGAGAAGTTAGAGGGTTGCATGCTGACTGTACAACCAGAAAAGAACTAGAGAAGCTTAATCCTATACTCTAATGCAGGAATCATTAGAGAAGCTAGAGGGTTTTTGCCTTATTTTTTCTTATAAAAAAGTTATAGTTAATGGAGGGGGGAATGAGGTAAATAAATTAAGATTTAGACAAATTACGTTGCACCCATTATTTATGTAAATCTAAAAAAAAATAAAAAAAAATAAGTAGTACAAAACTACATAGGCGAAAAAATATGGATTATTTTTAGAAAATAGTGGGTCATACCTGAATTCCATAAGATTCACCTAAAAATATTTTATGTATCTATCCGGTTTTGGAGGAGTTTATTCTCCATTGTTAAGAACTTTTATAAAAACAAATATGTTCAACTTTATGCATCCATATTTTTTTATTAACTGAATAAATAAGTGTTTCACATAATCTTACGGTTTAGCACTAATTTTCTATAATAATATTTAAATAATAATAAATTTGAAGCTAATTTTTTAATCCAAATAATCCCATAATTCAAACAAAAACGGATCATCCAACAAAATTTATGTGTACTTTTACTCGATCCAACGGTAGGTAATTACTGTTATCTTTTTGTTTCTATAAAATCCATCTGTTTTTAGAGTGCAAGAACATGTCTGTCCTTTTAGAACTTGAATTTGGAAATGAAATGATGCTTATGAAAATCAGATGGTACAAGATGGTCCCTTGAGTGTACTAAAAATCATCCCAACCGTTAAAATATTGTGGTCATTAGTGGATTTGTGAATCCCACCTCCACATTAGAGTGCACCTATCCTGGCCCATTTTGATTTGGCACCCACTTAAGATTTTGGCCTATCATTTTCTACTCAGTTTTTATTTTTATGACATAAAAACACTGCTACGAGTTTGTACAAATGAATAATGTGAGATGATTGACATATGTTGCAGTTATTTGGTCTCATGTTGTTGTTAGATTGTTTGAGGTGGTGCATGTGATCACTGAACAGTCTCACTACATTGTAGAGATTAGGGCTAGCCATGAGCTGTTAACTTTTGGTGGGATAGATAGGATCATCAACGGATATTGTTTTTGGTCCTAGTACTTGGTTTATACAGTAGTGAATTCAGGATGAAGTCCGACCTTGGGATTTAAAGAGCTTGATGTTTTTGGCTATTGAGATTGCATTCAGCTCATTATTAATAGTGCATCTCTTATCGCAAACTTGACAGTTTAGCTGTTAAAGATTTGAAATTTAGCGGCGACGATGTAAACCGTGGCTGCAAGAACCATCACCAACAGACAGAGAGGTTGAATAAACATTTAGCAGCCGCAGTTTATTGGCATGGAAAAATACTTGGATATGCACAATGAATGAATTTTTTTTCCGACTTTATACGTTTGGTAACAAGACAAAAGAATCAAAGCGCCAAGGGATTTAATTTTTGATGTGTACAGTGTGGCCTAAAACAATACCCTACAAAGGCTAAAATCAATAAATTTTCAACACAAAAGGTATAACCTTCTTTTCCCAAATTTGTACAAAACAGCCTTTTCTTGAATAACGTCGGGTTGTACGGTTCAGTTGTGGTCCATTTGCGGTCCCATTCATTTGTGGTCCTATTCATCTATTAAAGATGAAGGGATAGGCGTTAAAAAATCTGGAAGAGGTTTACCCGTCGCGTCTCTTAGGCATCGAAAGCCAAAGCCAAAGCCAAAAATCAAGTCTAAAAGTGGATATACACATCATACACACCTGGCTCCCAACTGAATCAGTGAATTGCTTGTTACTAAGTATATGGATATGTATGGATTTGTGTGGGTTGTGCCATTGTGTACTTTGAAACCAAAGCAAACTGGAACCCATTTTATATTTGGATGCACGTATCTGTCTACTGTTCATCATGAAACCATTTGATCGTGATTTGTTCCTCTCTCTTTTCTTTATCATTAAACTTGATAACTTTCTTCAATGGATAAATAGTTATTATGTTTAATAATCGTACAAAGTGTTATTATGAAAAGCTCCAAAACAGAAATGGGACGAATTCACGAGGCAGATGTGTACTTATTGTACAAAAGAAACTAATTATGTTGGTTTTTAGGTAGAAGGGATCTTCGCTAATGATGGTTAAAGACACATTAATTATTATTGTAATAATGGTAATGATACTGATAATTTGACCCTTTAGTCTGAAGTCTCTGTCTCAGAGGATTATCAATTTGTGGTTTGAGCTGTATGATTTAAAATTTTGAATTAATCATTATAAATTTAAATTTAGAATGAAAAATTACGAATATTTACTACTTGAAATTCTGATACCAAAGCATGATCGGAACCAATTTAAACTTAACTATCTGCAACAGACACTATAATCTATGGTAGCAGATAAGTGGTTTCAGGTATATTAGGGTGGAGCTAAGCTAGTAAGCTCTAAGTTTTCCAAACTTCAAAGATTCTTGCGATATTACCCAACGAATATTACAATGACGTCTAACATAATGTTGGAGAAAATGAACTTAAAATGATTTATTGGTCTTGGTAGGAACAGATCTTAGGACCAATGGATCACTAAGGAACACTAGCTCATTTTCACTTTTGTGAATGAACCTTTAGTCCCACATTGGAGAGACTAAAGATGAATCCTCCCTTTATTACCACAAAAATTGCATCTAAGGGAGGGCCCTTAGGGTTTAAAATCTTTTGTGGTTGGGGGAGGACTAAGGCAAGGGCTAGTTAGAGCAAACATACTTTTCACACATGTGCACCGAAGCACGCACGCTTGCGGTTGCGGTTGAGGCTTGCGTGCTTGCGTGCGTGGCTACTGCTGCGGGAATGAGTATGCTTGCGGGTGCGGGCGTAGCTAAGGCTGTGGGACAACGAAGACTTACCTTTTTTGAACAAAATATATTTCATTAAATTATGTTTTAAATGTGGGGGCGTCTGACCCGACGAGTATAAATTTTGTCATAATGAAAAATAAATTTTGACCGTTTTATTACCGTTTCAAAATTAAATTTCGCACATAATTTTTTTATTAAATATAAAATTTATTTTCATTTATTACTTCACTGATTTTACTCCATCTTTACCTATAAAAGAAAACAAAATTCTTCATTTCAAAGTACTCCAGAGCAGGCTACTATCCCTAGCTCTTTTCCCCTCTTCTTGCTTTGTTTTACGCACATTGCTTGTTTATGTCCCTTCCCTATCAATTGCTGTTGAGTTCGTTTGAGGGTGATTAGTATTGTGCTTATACTAGTCATAACGGGCAGTTCTATCCTAGACACATCTCCTCTGTTTGGGTATAGCATGTCTCATTCTTGAGGAGTACCCGAGGACTATTGTGTTAAGGACAATTTGCTGAGCAGGTGGCTCTGTCCTTTTGTGTGCATCAACTTCAGAGATTTCTCTAACGTTAACAATTTTCTCCTGTTTAGCGCTTTCCATTGTTGCAGAACCAACAATCTTAACACAATAGCTATTTCTTCGGTTTCAATGGCTAAAAGTGATGTAGACAGACCACAAAATTTCAATTGCAAAGATTTCAAAAGATGGCAATCCAAGATGTTGTTCTTTCTGAGTTTTCACATGTTTGATGAATTAGTTCTGAAATCCTTTGATGAGAGTTTAAATGATGCGGGAAATGAAAGAGAGTTAGAAAGTTGGAGTAGACACAACTATATGGCCAAAAACCATATTCTGAACTGTTTAGAAGATGCACTTTATGATTTCTATAACGCAAAAGAAAACTTTTCTGCGTTTGACTTATGGGCTGCCTTAGAAGCAAAATATGAAGCGGAAACTGCTTGTAGTAAGAAGTTTTTGGTAGCCAGGTTCCTGGAATACAAAATGACAAATGACAAATCTGTAGTTGACCAATTCCTTGAACTTCAATGCATTATCAATGAAATTATTGATGAAGGTATGGTGATAGATGAAACGTTTCAAGTGTCTGCAGTGATTGAGAAATTACCTTCTTCCTGGTCTGAATACAAACGAAGATTGAGACATGAAACTGGTGAAGTCAGTATGGTTGAATTGGGTAAGAAGATACAAGTGGAAGAATTGTTTTGCTCCAAAGACAAGAACGTATGTTCCGCAAGGGACATGTCCAACAAGGCTCATGTGATTGAACACAAGACTGAAAAGGGTGACCGCAGCAACCGCAAGCCTGGTCCACACAAGAAAGGTACATTTCCGAAACCCAAATCTGGCATTGGTAAAATTAAAGGTGCGTGTTATGTTTGCGGAATTCCTGGCCATATGGCAATGCATTGTAGAAAACGTAAGGAATTTATTAACAAGAAAAACAATGCTAATTTGGTTGAAAGCAACAAGAACGAGTTTTCTGGCACGGTGTCTGAAGTCAATTTGGTAACCAATGTGAGAGACTGGTGGGTAGACTCTGGTGCTACCAAACATGTTTGTGGAAACAGAGATATGTTCACCTCCTATCAGAAGGTAGGGAAAGGGGAGAAACTCTACATGGGTAACTCGTCCGCAGCACAGGTTGCGGGAAAAGGAAAAGCTGGGCTAAAGCTCACTTCTGGTAAAACTCTCACATTGAATGAAGTTCTTCATGTTCCGGACATCTGCAAAAATCTTGTATCTTGTGGTGTTTTAGATGATAAGGGTTTTAAACTTGTTTTTGAATCTGGGAAATTTATTGTCACTAAGGGTAAGGAATATGTAGGAAAAGGTTATAAGACTGGGGGTCTTTACCAACTGAATGTAACCTCTGTTGAAATTAATAAAATTGATTCTTCTTATGTTTGTGTGTCATTGAATGTTTGGCATGGTAGTCTTGGTCATGTAAACTATAAATCAATGAATAAACTGGCTAGCATAGGCTGTATACCCAAATTCAGTTTGGAAAATGAACACAAATGTGAAATATGCGTAGAAAAAATCTTATAGGAAAATTATTCAGAGAAATTCTAAACCCCTAGAAATTAATTCATTCAGACCTAGTTGACATGAAATCAGTCCAAGCTAGAGGTGGTAAGAAATGGTTTGTCACTTTTATAGATGATTGTACGAGGTACTGTCACATATATTTACTTAAAGGTAAGGATGATGCCTTAGAAGCCTTTAAGATATATAAACTAGAAGTTGAAAACCAAATGAGTGCTACCATTAAAACTGTTAGGTATGACCGTGGTGGTGAGTATGTAATTCCTATAGGAGATTTTTGCATAGAACACGGCATTATACATGAAGTAACCCCTCCTTATTCACCACAATCTAATGGTGTGGCTGAACAGAAAAAACCGAACCCTTAAGGAGATGATGAATGTCATCTTAATTAGTTCAGGACTACCTGCAAACTTGTGGGGGGAGGCTGTCCTCTCAGCTTGCTATGTCTTGAACACAGTACCCTTTAAAGGATCAGACAAAACTCCATATGAGTTATGGAAAGGTAGACAACCTTCTTATGCATACTTTAAAGTGTCGGGGTGTTTGGATAAGGTGTCCATTCCTCCACCTAAGAGAACCAAGATAGGACCCAAAATGTTGACTGTGTCTTCATAGGGTATCCTGATCATATTACTGCATATAGATTTATGGTTGTGAGTTCTGAAATATCTGAAATTGGTGTGAATACTATTATGGAATCTAGGGATGTTGTATTCTTTGAAAATGTGTTTCATTGAAATCTGAATCTCGCATGATTTGTGTTGATCCCCTAGATGTCCCTTCCACTAGTCATACGTTACCTTTAAAGGAAAATGTAGATGAATTTGAGCCTATAAGAGGTAAAAGACTTAGAACTGAAAAATCTTTTGGGCCAGACTTCACAACATGCTTAGCTGAGACTGATCCACAGACTTATAGAGAAGCCATGACTTCTTCTGAAGCTCCATGGTGGAAAGAAGCTACCATTAGTGAAATGGATTCCATTGTACAGAATGATACTTGGGAGATTGTAGATTTACCTCTAGGGTGTAAACCCATAGGTTGTAAATGGATCTTCAAAGGGAATGGTAACGTAGATGGAACTGTGGAAAAATACAAAACTAGATTAGTAGCTAAAGGTTATAAACAGATAAAAGGTGTAGATTTCTTTCATACTTATTCACCTTTACGAGAATTACTTCCATTAGGATGTTAATTGCTATTATTGCCATTCATAACTTAGAGATACATCAAATGGATGTAAAAACAGCTTTTCTAAATGGTGAATTAGATGAAGAAATTTATATGGACCAACCTGAGGGCTTTGTAGTGAAAGGTTGTGAAAATAAAGTTTGTAAACTAAGAAAATCTTTGTATGGTTTGAAACAAGCACCTAAACACTGGCATGAAAAGTTTGATCATGTAATGATTTATAGTGGTTTAAAATCAATGAATCTGACAAGTGTGTTTATACTAAACTTGTGAATGATGCCTGTGTGATTATATGCTTGTATGTTGATGATATGCTTATAATTGGTACAAACATGGATGTAATTAATTCCACTAAGAGCATGCTAAAAGAGAACTTTGACATGAAAGACTTAGGCCCCACTGATGTGATCTTAGGGATGAAGATTAGAAGAAATTCTACTGGATATAGTCTTAGTCAATCTCATTATGTTGAATATGTGCTTAAGAAATACAACCAGATTGATAGCAAACCTGCTTGTACTCCTTATGATCCTTGTTGTAGACTCAAAAAGAATAAGGGTAACGTAGTTTCACAACTTGAATATTCACGTGTCATAGGAAGTCTGATGTATCTGATGAATTGCACGAGACCAGACATTGCTTATGCTGTCAGTAGGTTGAGTAGGTATACCTGTAATCCAGGGCAGGAACATTGGGATGCACTTTTTAGAGTGTTAAGGTACTTAAAGTACACTTTAAACTTTTGTTTAAGTTATGAGAGATACCCTGCAGTCCTTGAAGGATTTTGTGATGCAAACTGGATATCAGACTCTGAGGAGTCTAAGTCTACGAGTGGATATGTTTTCACTCTAGCATGCGGGTCTGTATCTTGGAAGAGTTCCAAAAAGACATGTATAGCTCGATCCACTATGGAATCAGAGTTTATTGCGTTATATAAAGCAGGAGAGGAAGCCGCTTGGCTAAGATGCTTTTTAGAAGACATTCCTCTTTGGCATAGGCCTGTTCCATCTATATCTATACATTGTGATAGTCAAGCTGCAATAGCTAATGCTAAAAACAACAACTATAATGGAAGTCTATACACATTCGTAGAAGATACAATTCCCTCAAACAACTAATCTCAACTTGCGTTATTTCTGTTGACTTTGTGAGGTCTAAGGAGAATATCCCGGACCCTTTGACGAAAGGTTTGTCTAAGGAGATAGTTATTAATGCATCGAGGGGGATGGGGCTTAAGCTCATCAAATAAACTTTCCATGAAGGATACTCAACCTTGCTGACTGGAGATCCCAAGATCAAGGTTTCGAATGAGACAACTAATTTGTGGTGGGTTAAAGGAAACATTATCAGAGAATTTCATTCTCTGTCCCTTCCATATGGTGTAGACGTGATAGTGTGACTGCATTTGAGGATGACTTTTTATTAAGTCTTAATGAGTTATATAGTTTCAATTTAAGATTGAAGTGGGGTGTAGTAGTAATCACTTTTGATAGAATTCACATATCTGAATGAGGAAGTGGGCCGCTTCCTATGAGAACTGAGCTGATTCTCTAGAGCATTCTGAGAAACAGGATACGTCCAGGGCCAAAATGGACACAACGACACGAACTTGACAACACCTAGAGAGATATCACGCGTGGGAGTTATTGATGAACTACAATAAACGATGGCAGTTCAAGACATCGCGTTCACTGTCCATCAAGTAGTTCCGGTAATTTCTCACTAAGCAAAGGTTCAAGACCTTATGGACACATATTTCTTAAGTGGTATTTCTCACTTTCTGATTTTCATCGGGTTTTCATTCATGTGGGGGATTGTTGGAGAAAATGAACTTAAAATGATTTCTTGGTCTTGGTAGGAATGGATCTTAGGACCAATGGGTCACTAAGGAACACTAGCTCATTTTCACTTTTGTGAATGAACCTTTAGTCCCACATTGGAGAGACTAAAGATGAATCCTCTCTTTATTACCACAAAAATTGCATCTAAGGGAGGGCCCTTAGGGTTTAGAAGCTTTTGTGGTTGGGGGAGCACTAAGGCAATGGGCTAGTTAGAGCAAACATACTTTTCACACATGTGCGGTGCTTCGCACCGAAGCACGTACGCTTGCGGTTGCGGTTGCGGCTTGCGTGCTTGCGGACTTGCGGCTGCGTCTGCGGTTGTGGCTATGGCTGTGGTTGCGGGTGCGGGTGTAACTATGGCTACTGCTGCGGGAATGAGTATGATTGTGGGTGCTGGCGTAGCTAAGGTTGTGGGCCAACCAAGACTTACCTTTTTTGAACAAAATATATTTCATTAAATTATGTTTTAAATGTGGGGGCGTCTGACCCAGCGAGTATAAATTTTGTCATAATGAAAAATAAATTTTGACCGTTTTATTACCTTTTCAAAATTAAATTTCGCACATAATTTTTTTATTAAATATAAAATTTATTTTCATTTATTACTTCACTGATTTTACTCCATCTTTACCTATAAAAGAAAACAAAATTCTTCATTTCAAAGTACTCCAGAGCAGATCCCTAGCTCTTTTCCCCTCTTCTTGCTTTGTTTTACGCACATTGCTTGTTTATTTCCCTTCCCTATCAATTGATGTTGAGTTCGTTTGAGGGTGATTAGTATTATGCTTATACTAGTCATAACGGCAGTTCTATCCTGGACACATCTCCTCTGTTGGGGTATATCATCTCTCATTCTTGAGGAGTACCCGAGGACTATTGTGTTAAGGACAATTTGCTGAGCAGGTGGTTCTGTCCTTGTGTGTGCATCAACTTCAGAGATTTCTCTAACGTTAACAATTTTCTCATGTTTAGTGTTTTTCATTGTTGCAGAACCAACACATAACACATCTCCAATCGACTGAATTAGATATAGGGACGGACCCAGGATTCTTCCTTGGGTAGGGCTGGAATTTCATAAATTTGTTAGGTGGCCGAAGTTTACAGCAATTTTTTTGGAACGAAGAATATAGTTAATGGCTAATTCTAATTCACCTATAGAATACTAGATAGAAAAATAAATAAAGAATAAAACGAAAAAAATTAATGACGAAATGTGATTACCGAAAGTAATTTATAGTTTTTACAACCAAAATGAGATAATTGTGTAAAGAGGAAGATTTTTTTTTGGTTAACTAAAGTTTAAGTTTTAATTATCACTTAGAAATGGATCTGGGGCCCCATCCAAATCCTTACTTCCTACAATCCTCCACATGAATAAAATTGTTTTTCGTAGAAAGTTTGCAAAAATGAAGTTTAATCTTATACTCTAATGCAGACACTCGAGAGTTTGTGCGCAGAACGTCACTACATCGGGAAAGAAATCTTTTGGATTTGAATCTTCCTTAGTGAACACCTACCGGGATTACTAGTTGCTCAGTGAACACGATGTCTTGAACTGCTCAACTTTATAATGTAAACCGATGCAGTAGATGTCACATAGCTTATTTCCTTACAAACTCGGTTCTCGGTTATGTTCTTTTCGGCCCTGAACGATACTGGTTTTTCATGAGTTTCCTAGAGTAACTTAGCCTTTTAGTTATCATAAAAGCGGCACCACTTCTAACTCATATAGGTGATCTCCTATTTAAAGTATCCTGTCATACTTTCTTAGTCAAACTAAGTCATATGAATCATTAAAAAAATTCTCAACCTCTCAATTGACAGGCAACATTGTTTCATCATAAAAATGGGAAATAGAGTAATAAAAATGGGAAAAAAAGTAATCTCTCACAATTTTTCCGGTGAATATAAATTTAACACTTGGTTGTTCCTTTTGAACCTAGATAACCATGGGATCTCCAATCGCTAGGTTGAGTTTCCGCTGTAAATACTACTCTATGTTAGTAGATAGTAATCTCATTTCCCTCGATGATGCAATTATATGCTCTCTAGAATTTATATCATTTGCCAGCTTGATACAATTCACATATATTATTTCTTTTAGATGCGTACATTTAATAGCAATTCCGTTATAGTATTATGCTGACCTAGTCACTTGTAGAAATATACCATACTACCTTTTAGACACCCCCACATTGATGAATTTATGTTTATAACAATCTTGTTATGACAAGCACCCCCATAATTTTGTTGTTCACTGGTTTTAGAAATCCATCAATATGCTAATTTGCTTCTGCTTATCAAAATAGGTACAAAACAAAATTTTCAGTTCATTACATCAGGTATAGAGATGCACATCGGGTCGGGTGGGTCGGGTTTGGCCGCACCCGACCCGCCAGTTGGCGGGTGATTGAAGTATTCACCCGCACCTAACCCGCCATTTCGGCGGGTCGGGTGCGGGTCACCCGCGCAGATTCAATGCAAAAAAAATTCCATGATTTAATGGAGGAATTAGCATTTGAATCTCCAGATTTCTCTAGCATTGACCATTCAGTGGAAACCATAATGCTATTTATATTTCCAGAAACCACATCATCTTGTCCTTCCTTTAAAGAATTTCCAGTAGTTCTTACAAAGACCATCATTAGATCAGGACATCAAAATAAAAGTTAACAATTAATACAGAAGAAGAGAAGTACTGATAATAAATTTACCTCCATTCTTCTGCAGAACATCACCAGTTACTTCAGACTCTGATTTCATCTCCTCAATGTTTACTTCTCCAGATAACATATCAGCGTTCTTAGCTTCATTTGTTTCTCCTACCTTCTGGACAGACTCAGATACCCTGAGTTTAGATTTATGATGCAATGTTGTGGATTGCCTTGTAATATGATTAACCACAGAAACCTCCTTCTCCTTCTCATTATTATTTCCCTTTGCCTTTGAAACAACTTCTCCTTCAGTTTTCTTTTGGCAAGTGCTTGGTGCTGAAGTTTTGGGTATAATCTCTTCCACTGAAGCAAATGACTTTTCAACCAAATTAGATTGAAGTTTTCTTGCAGATAGTGATTTCCTGATGGTTATTGGACTCTCTGGCACAGTCTTTTCAACCCCTTCAACCTGATCAAATACAAAACCCATATTAGTGCAACTACAAACTAATAGAACAGGTAAACAGCTTTGATCAGGTCTGCACTATTGAGGTTCATGACTGTGGCCACCAAATATGTGCACTATTGAGGTTCAAGACTGCAATTAGAGAAAACTAAATTCCTCCAATTTAAACTCGTCGATAAATCCAGCCTAATAAGAATGTGCAGATCCAACTCACTAAATAAACTTCCAATAGTTCTATCTATAAATCAATCTCCTTTATATAAATTAACCAATCAAATTTCTATAAATTAGATTTTTCACTACCCAAATCAAGAATTTAAGTTTTTCATAACAAAATGATCAGGAATCAAACCAAATTCATGACTAGTAAACCATCTTTGTAAACACCCATCAATGATTCCGTCCATTATAAAATGATTGATACCCAACCCAAACAAAAAAAAAATTGATGGAGAAATAGAAGATAAACTGATGATGAGTACCAAAAAACCATAACGACATATACACTCTGAATCAAAAAGTAAAAGAAACCCATATTAACAAATGAAAATTATCACTGAATCAGCAAAAAAAACATATTAAAAGCATGATTTTTAACATGGATAATGAACTTACGAATAGATATATGCAATTTTTGAAAACCAAACCTAGAATTGATTGATACGAAGAAGAAGAATACCTTTGTTGTTGTTGTTGTTGTTGTTTAAGATTGTTGTCGCTCTGTTTTATAAGAAAGAAAAACCAGAAGAAGGAAGAGATGAAGGCGCAGAGAGTTAGGTCGAGAGTCGAGACTCAGATTAAACAAGACGGATACACCATACACGGAGAAGAAGAGAGCTTTGTTTTCATCTCCAATCGACGGCTCAGATTAAACAAAACTATCTAATCCAAAGGCTAGGAAATAAGGATTTTTTTGACGGATGGGTTGGGTGAGAAAAGATGTTACCCGCACCCAATCCGCCAGAAGGCGGGTAAAGAAAATTATCACTCGCATATCAAAATCAATGGGTCTGGAGCGGGTTTATGCAGACCTAATCAGGTATGTTCGCACTTTAGAACAAAAACAAATTCAAAGTTAGTTTGAATGTGTTTTGAATCATGCATTAAGCCTGACTGTTATTATCAGGCCAAAGCTAACGCTTCTTACTGATTGGATCATATGGATCCCACAAGCTTGACTTATGGGTATCCACGCATCATAAACTATAAATCCAATCAATACCCATACTAAGAACTTTAAAAATTATTTGTCTAACTCTTGACTAAAGGTATCCACACAACATAAACTATAAATCCAACCAATACCTATACATAAGTACTTTAGTTGTACTAATTAAATTATCTGTCTAACTCTTGACTTGAGGTCGTTTATGCGGATTCGCAGTAAGCCACTAAAGTCGTAGCAGTGAAGACTATTATTATTTATCCATTTATCCTCATGTATATATGTGTGTAACATATGTATTAAAATATTTCATATTTTGAATCCATTCATCAACTGCACCAGTCTAGTCTAGGTAATTCCCGTTCGTCTATTGCACCAGTAGCTATTCTAGGCAACCCCTAGAATTGAATGGTTCTAATATAAAATGCAGATAAGACACTCACTCTTCAGTTAGATCATTGCTATGTCCTAACCGGACTGTAGTCTGTTAGTCACAAGCTTGATCGTGTGTTAGTGTTTAGTTGGTTTTGTCCGAGTCTATAGGAGAACAAGTCCATAGAGTTAGTCGTGTCCATTACCATTTCAGTTTCAGTTTTTATAGGTGCCATTAGTTGCGCACGATTACATGTTTAGTTCATGCTTTCTGTTGTTTACTTTCAGTTGATGTAAGACTATATATATAGTCGACCATTCTCATCAACAAGAAAGAGGCTCTTCCCAGCCAATTGCGTGATATACTTTGAGTTTCAACAATTGGTATCAGAGCCAGGTTAACCTGTGTGTGTGAGTGCATTGTGAGTTGTGTGAGTAGAGAGATAAGAAACATTGTGAGTAGTGTGAGTGCTGTGGTGTGAGCTAGAGTGATCAGAAATTGTGAGTGGTGTGAGTTGAGAGATCTGAAACATTGTGAGTAGTGTGAGTGTTGTGGTGTGAGCTAGAGTGATCTAAACATTGTGAGGGGTGTGAGTGCAAGTGTTGTGAGTGCAGAGAGAAAATGGCAGAAAAGTTTTTAAAAGCATCCATTCCATCTTTTGATGGTCACTATGATTGGTGGGCAATGACAATGGAAAACTTTCTGAGAAGCAACGAGCTGTGGAGTGTTGTGGAGGAGGGGATCCCTGCACCTGCTATAGGGGTATCTCTTGCTAGTGAGGCGCAAAGAAAGACAGTGGAGGAAGCAAAGCTCAAGGATCTGAAGGCAAAAGCCATTTGTTTCAGGCAATTGGGAGAGAAATTCTTGAGACAATTCTTGATAAGGAGATATCAAAGGCAATTTGGTGCTCCATGCAACAGAAATTTCAAGGGACATCAAAGGTGAAGAGAGCACAACTTCAAGCCTTAAGACGAGAGTTTGAGATGCTCACCATGAAGGAAGGAGAAAAAATAGATGGCTTTTTGGGACGTACGCTAGCAGTGGTGAACAAGATGAAGGCAAATGATGAGAAGATGGAGCAAAGCATAGTGGTGAGTAAAGTGCTCAGATCATTAACTCCAAAGTACAATTATGTTGTTTGCTCTATAGAAGAGGCAAATGATCTGAGCACATTGAGCATTGATGAATTACATGGAAGTTTACTCATCCATGAACAAAGAATGCGGGAGCAACAAGAGGAGGAGCATGTTTTAAAGGTGGCTCAAGAAGATAGATTTGGCAGATTTGGCAGAGGGAGGGGTCAAAGTATGATCCGAAGAGGACGAGGCAGAGGTAGAGGAAGACAAGCCTTCAATAGGGCCATTATCGAATGCTTCAAGTGTCATAAGTTGGGACACTTTCAGGATGAATGTCCCGATTGGGAAAAGAAGGCATATTATGCGGAACTAGAAGAAGGGGAGGACTTTTTGCTGATGTCCTACACAGAACTTCATCAAGCAAAGGAGGAAAAAGAAGAAATATGGTTCCTAGATTCAGGCTGCAGCAATCATATGACCGGGAACAAAGAATGGTTTTCAAGCTTGGAGGAAGGTTTTAACCGCTCAGTAAAGCTTGGGAATGACACGAAGATGGCAGTGGTAGCAAAAGGAAATGTCAGGTTACAATTGAATGGTGTGACTCAGGTAATATCTGATGTTTACTACATTCCTGAACTTAAGAATAATCTATTGAGCATAGGACAACTTCAAGAGAAAGGGTTGTCTATCTTAATTCAGGATGGAACTTGTAAAGTGTTTCAATCCAAGAGAGGAATTATCATGCAGACTAACATGAGTAGAAATAGGATGTTTTGCTTATCGTCCTCTCTAGTGTCAGGTGCTTCTTTGTGCCTTCAAGCTGAAACTGCATCAGAAAAGGAAGCTTACATGTGGCATTGTCGCTTTGGACACTTGAACTACAAAGGACTGAGAACTCTCTCTTACAAGAAGATGGTGATTGGTTTACCTGCACTAAAGTCCCCCGAGAACGTATGCACTGTGTGTCTTACTGGCAAGCAACAAAGGATGCACATGTCTAAGAAGAATAACTGGAGAGCATCGAGACAACTTCAGCTTGTCCACTCTGATATATGTGGCCCTATCAAACCTGCATCAAACAATGGAAAAAGGTACATCTTAAGTTTCATTGATTACTTTACTCGCAAAACTTGGGTATACTTCTTACATGAAAAATCAGAAGCTTTTATTACATTCAAATATTTCAAAGCTTTAGTTGAGAAGGAGATAGGTGCATCCATAGCTTGTTTGAGGACTGATAGAGGAGGTGAGTTCTGCTCAAATGAATTTAAGGAATTCTGTAAGACACATGGCATAAGCAGGCAACTAACAGCAGCATTTACACCCCAACAAAATGGAGTTGCTGAGAGGAAGAACAAGACAATCATGAATGCTGCACGTTCCTTGCTAAATGAGAAGAAAGTTCCAAAGGTTTTTTGGGCTGAAGCTGTTAGATGGTGCGTGCACATCCAGAATCGGTGTCCAACAGCTGCAATTGAAGACAAGACACCAGAGGAAGCATGGAGTGGTGAAAAACCAGTGGTGGAGTATTTTCGTGTCTTTGGCTGCCTAGCTCACGTACATGTACCAGATCAAAGAAGAAGTAAGCTGGATGATAAGAGCCGAAGGAGTGTTTTCTTGGGAGTAAGTGATGAGTCAAAGGCGTGGAGACTATATGATCCAGCATCAAAGAAGATCATTGTCAGCAAAGATGTTGTTTTTGAAGAAGACAAGAGCTGGGATTGGGGAAGATCGGAGGAAGAAATTAAGCAAGATGCATTGGAGTGTGAAGATGAAGATATGAGTGATGAAGAAGACACTCAGAATGAAGTAAAAGATAGTGTGTCAGTTCCAAGTAGCAGTGTAGCTATTCAGGAGGAGCTACCTCAGGAAGATCCAAACCCCGACACACACGAAGTCACAATTGAAGGAAGAAGAGCACGAGAGAGGAGAGCACCAAGCTGGATGGTGGACTATGAAATGGGAATGAACATGAATGCAATGATGGTGACTGAGGATGATCCAATTTGTTTTGAAGAGGCATTCCAAAGCAAGAAGTGGAGGAAAGCAATGTCAGATGAAATCGATTCCATAGAGAAGAATCAAACTTGGGAACTCACTGAACTTCCTAAAAGTGTTAAACCCATAGGAGTTAAGTGGATTTTCAAAACTAAACTCAATAAAGATGGAGATGTTGAAAAGCTTAAGGCACGACTGGTGGCAAAAGGATATGCGCAGCGTCATGGAATTGATTATACAGAAGTGTTTGCTCCGATAGCAAGATTTGATACCATTCGTATGATACTTTCTTTGGCCGCTCAATCTAGCTGGAATGTATTTCAGCTTGATGTGAAGAGTGCGTTTCTTCATGGAGAACTTAATGAAGAGGTGTTTGTGGAGCAACCCCTGGGATTTACAAAGAAAAAAGAAGAAGAGAAGGTGTATAGGCTGAAGAAGGCGTTATATGGTCTCAAGCAGGCACCACGAGCTTGGTATAGCAAGATTGAGGCCTATTTCACACGTGAAGGGTTCGAGAAATGTCCCAGTGAACACACTTTGTTTGCAAAGACGAAAGAAGGGAGTATCCTACTGATGAGTCTCTATGTTGATGATCTAATATTTACTGGAAATGATGAAGGCTTGCTAGAAGAATTCAAGACCTCAATGATGCAAGAGTTTGATATGTCAGACTTGGGCAAGATGACATATTTTCTCGGAGTAGAAGTTAACCAAGGTGTGGACGGCACCTCCATATGTCAGAAAAAATATGCACGAGGTGTCCTATCCAGATTCAACATGGAAGAGGTGAATGCTGTGAAGAATCCAATCGTGCCAGGGAAAAAGCTGCTCAAGGATGATGAAGGAGATAAAATTGATGAAACTCTATACAAGCAGGTAGTTGGTAGTCTCATGTTCTTAACTGTGACTAGACCTGACTTAATGTTTAGTGTGAGTTTAATAAGCAGGTTCATGTCTCAGCCTACCATGTCTCATTGGCTTGCGGCTAAGAGAATATTGAAATATCTGAAAGGCACACTTAATTTGGGAATTCTTTACAAGAAGCAAGAGAAGGGTTTGCAGCTCTTAGCTTTCACTGATAGTGACTATGCTGGTGACTTGAATGATCGACGAAGCACATCTGGTTTTGTGTTTATGTTGGGATGTGGAGCTGTTTCTTGGTCCTCAAAGAAGCAATCTGTGGTTGCACTCTCCACCACAGAAGCAGAATATATGGCAGCTGCAATGTGTGCGTGCCAAAATGTTTGGCTCAGAAGGGTATTGAAGAACTTAGGATTTGAAGACAAATCATACACCCTGATCATGTGCGACAACAGCTCCACTATACAACTGTCCAAGAATCCTGTATTTCATGGGAGAAGTAAGCACATTGATGTCAAGTTTCACTTCCTGAGAGACTTAGTGAATGATGGAGCTGTGGAGCTGAGTTATTGCAACTCGCAAGAACAAATTGCAGATATCATGACAAAGCCATTGAAGCTGGAACAATTTGAAAGACTTCGTGAGATGCTTGGAGTTACTGAAGTAAGCTAAAAGGTAGACATTTTAGCTTAAGGGAGGGATTGTTAGTCACAAGCTTGATCGTGTGTTAGTGTTTAGTTGGCTTTGTCCGAGTCTGTAGGAGAACAAGTCCATAGAGTTAGTCGTGTCCATTACCATTTCAGTTTCAGTTTTTATAGGTGCCATTAGTTGCGCACGATTACATGTTTAGTTCATGCTTTCCGTTGTTTACTTTCAGTTGATGTAAGACTATATATATAATCGACCATTCTCATCAACAAGAAAGAGGCTTTTCCCTGCCAATTGCGTGATATACTTTGAGTTTCAACATAGTCATGATTGACACTGTTGGAATTAGTCAGCAACTTCGGATCATGTTTGTTGACCATTCAGAAACGTCATCACCGTATTGAGAACCAAAGGTAAAATCACTTAGGATTTTCTAGCCTTCTATTTGACTTTATGTCGTTACTAGATATCACTTTCAAAAATACATTAAATATGTATCCCATGTGGGCAATTTAAATATGCATCCAAATTTGTTGTACCTTCACTGGACACAGCAGAGTTCTCTTATGATTCCACTTAATTTGTACCTTCAGATTGTGAACTTAAGAAATAAATTTAGAAATCCATGTATACAGTACAACACATATCTCATAAAAAAATATAAATTTTATTAAAATCAACTGATACATACTAATAATACAATGATACTACAACTTATACTTAGATACCACCGTTAAATCTAGCCAGTGGAATATTATTATAACATCATTTTTATTTATTCTGATTTAATAGTCGCTACATTAGCCTTGAAGAGCCCTCCAGTGATGTACCCTTTTCTTATGTAAACATCATTATTAGAGATTGGACCAAAAATTAAGTTTTTTCGTATTTCGGGAGCATGTAAAACATTTGTCAGAGTTACTTTCTTACCGGAAGTGAATTTAAGGATCATATTTCCTTTCCCTTGAATATGTGATGTGCCTGCATTTCCCATGTAAAGAGGCTCGTTGTTCTCAACCTTTTCATAAGTGGTAAACAAATTGCAATCAACACACACATGACGAGTAGCACCGGTATGAATCCACCACTCATTTGTGTTGTTTACCATATTCACTTCAGAGATAACAGAGCATCTATACTTGAGAATTTTAATAGAACAAGACTCAATGTTCAAGTTCTGCAAGCCTTCACTAACCATACCAACAAGATTTAATTCTAGTTCGTCTTCGACAAATGACGCCTCTGATTTGTTCTTTTTCTTTTGATTTGCCTTTTCGTTCTTAGTGCGAAAATCTTTAGCGTAATTCCCCTGCTTACCGTAGTTATAGAAATCCCCATCAAACTTCCTTTTCTTTTCCTTGCTCTTGTTCTTGGAGAAGTCACTGTGCTTACATTTTTCCTTGGTTTTGTTGGTTCCTTCCTCAACCATGTTAACCTTAGATTTTTCAGAAGTTACTTCATTCTTCTTGTCCACTTTGCGACTTTCCTCTTCCACTTGAAGCCTAAAAATCAGATCTTCCAACTTCATTTCTTTGGTTTTATGTTTAAGATGGTTCTTAAATTTTTTTCTATGTGGGTAGAAGTTTTTCAATCAACGCTGCTACTTGAAAACTTTGACTCAAAATCATCATTTCTGACTTTAGTTCATGTAATATGATCTGAAATTTTTGCACTTGGTTCATGATGGAACTCCCATCCACCATTTTAAAGTCCAAAAACCTTTCTCCACTGAACTTCTTTACCCCCAGCAGATTCATTCTTATATTTTTTCTTACGCGAGTCCTAAACCTCCTTTGATGTCTTCAATGGCTGGTAAAATCCATAGAGAGAATCCTCTACTTGAGTATGTAGTTCTTACAAAGGAAGTATAAATGTTTCCAAGCCTCCATGACAATACATGATGGGAATCTCTAGTCTCTTGAAGTACCCTAGGATCATCATCCAAGTATTTGGCCAATCCCAAAGTGGTTAGGAAGAATAGCATATTTGTTTGCTACCGCTTAAAGTCCAAACCACCAAAAATTTATGGTTTGTTGGAATAGTAGGTATTGTGAGAAGAGAATTTATTGGAAGTACTAGATCCAACATTGTTACCAACAACACTGGAGGAACCATTTGCAGCGTTTGAATCCATTGTTTCGTTCGCCATTACCTTGAAACAAACCAACACAATTATTTTTGTAATTATACAATTTAAAAACATTATACCCATTGTAAAATAATCACAAAACCATAAGCATTCCAAACTGATCAACATGCTGGACCAAGTGATATCCATTTCACTAGTTTGCGAAATGAGGTACTTTAGCATATACTGGCGTTCAAATACAAAGCAAAGTACATAACTCCAACTATGTACAATATGTTATACAAGAGTTAATATCATTGAACTACTACTCAATCAGTAGTTTGGGAAGTGGTACAGACTACCTTGTAATATGTTACCAAGAATCAAATAAAAAGTAAAATAAACCATGTAACCAAGAATCAAATAAATAAGAGAAATTATGAAAAATATTGAGATAATGGTGAAATCAAAAATGAGTGGCAAACCCTGATAAAGTTTGGATATTGATGATCAAGCAGGAAAAAGGCGTAAAAAAGAATAAATACAAACTTGTTTAAATGTCTTAAGATTGTTGGATATTTCTTAACAATCTTTGTTACTTTGCACTATTCTAAGTACCCAAATCTTGTTACTTAGTACCAATCATGTCTCAATTGAACCAAATTTCTATTATACAAAAACCCAAACACTTTGAGTGCCAAGAGCACAAGTCTATGCCTCATAAAATACAATACCCTGTACTGGTATTTCAATTAAGCAACAATAATGATATATACATAAAAGTTTGCAAGAATCATATTTATCAAACATTTAACAGATAAAGAAAATAAGATATGCAATGTCATTGTGCAAAATAAGCAAAAAAATAAATAGCCAAAAACTTTAACGTATTGAAGCGAGTGATCTCTTTACTTAAGACATTTATTGCCATGTATATAATGTTGTTATTGAAGTTACTTCAGCCACAGTGAAGACTTTTAGCTATTCTGCCTCTAACATATAACCTATTGATTTTTTTTAGAAAGATATACAATCAAGGTAATGGAAATATATTTTCTTATGAGGGATCTTCAAGGATAATAAAGATATCAAGCAAACCTCAACAATTAGGATAGCTTACTCTTTTCAAAGGGGAGATAATTATTTTATAGTAATCTACTAAGATATATGTCTTCCCGAATTACTTGTATGTGTTAGCTTTGAATTTAGCAAAGAGAGACAAGTAAAGACTAAAGGGGGGAACATATCACCGTAGTATTGATTTAAAGTTTTGGTATAATGGACTTTAAATTAGGTAAAAATACTAAACATTGGAATAACAAGTTGAGTAGATTGATTATTCATTTTAAATAATCTAACTTGAATATGCCATAAGCTTTTATCAAGCTACGGATCTTCAACAACAAGGTGTTGAACGAACACGTGCAAAACCTTAGTAAAATTTGAAGAACGAAGAATTCAAGAGTGTTGAAGATTTAATAAATCAAGAAACATTATGGAGATTGAGATGAAAGTTTTGATTTTTATTTTGAATCCATATGTAATTGATAGTTTTGTCACTAAAATTGACGAATTGGGAGATTGTTAGAGCATCGCTAAGTCAAACTCACAAGTTTTGGCATGTCAAGCTTTTTGTCAATGTTAGATGCACACAAATATATCTTGATTTATATTTTACTAAAGTCATTCTCGGAATAGGATTAGAGCATGGTAGTTGAGTATCATAATTCACCGAATGTCCCTTGAAGATTGAAGATGAACGAAGACATCTATGAGGACTTCATCAACAAAGGTATGTGAAAACTTGACTATCCTATTTACTCATTATTTCTACTATTATATATACTGATACAATGTCGTATGACTTTACTTTAATTAATGAATTACAAAGAAGAAATTTCGAGTTCAATCTTGTACTTGATTACTCTTGAATCATAATTTCAAGCAACGGATATTCATATGTTTATCGCTTTTTAGGTTGAAAACAATTTATTGTTCAAGAAACTATGACTGCAAATTTATATGAACCTAAAAACATCAAGTTGTTCTCGAACTAATCAAGAGTTCGTGAACTACGCAGAAACTTGATGTTCCTGAAATCTAGAGTAAGCAAGAGATCACGAACTTATTATGAGTTCGTGAACTATACAATTTCAAGATGTTACTAAACACTTAGCGAATTTACTTGTATTCACAACCTACTTAGGGGTTCACAAACTCTGTACTTTTACGTATGTTCCTTGAATTTTTTAAAAATTGCTCTTGTATACGAACCTATTTAAGGGTTCGTGAACTACGCACTTTTGAATATGTTCCTGGACACTTTTTAAACATCTTGTACACGAACCTATTAAAAGTTCGCGAACTAGCTTGTTTTTCGGTGTTACTGAACTCTAATATTTCTTGACGGTTCACAAGGATTTGAAGCTATAATATTATGAGCTTACTATTTTATACGGTTATAGAACGATATTTTTAATGTGCACATTTTCTTTGTAACTCAATGCAAACTTGTCACATGCTTACATGAATCAATCTATATCGAGAAGTAGTTTGTATACATGGAAACTATTTCACGAATTTGCTTAGTTTAGTAAGCAAGCTAACAAGTTGCATAAAGAGGGTGGTTCAAAGAAATAGACGACAATGGGCTTAGGAAGAAGGTGTTTGGGGTTGTTCGAGAATATGGTGAACACTTGAGATAAAACATTAAAATTATTTTATTTACAAATCCTTTTATTTGTGTTGTTGTATTGGTTATAAAATCACATTTGATCTTAGACAAAAGGCCAAGAAAAGTACAAAATATTTTTTGCTATGATTTTTATTGTCACATTAATTATTTTGTGAGAAAGTTTGTTCTTCATGTTTTACATGTGTCTTTATATTTCTTAAAGAAAACTTCCTATTAGAGTATGGATTTTTTATATAACATGATCGACAAGTGGCTAATAACCAATAAGGCGTCCAAATTAAGAAAACAAAAATGCCTAATCCAATCTAAAATGTAACTTTCAATAAATCGGATTACGAATTTTATAAAATTAGATTAACTCGATTAATAAAAACAAGGGAAAGTAATAATTTTATCCAGCAATTATACTAAAAAAACTTTTATATATAGTCAAGCCAGTATAAGTTGTTTACTCAATATGTAACCTAAGCATAGTAATAATTAGGCTAACAATTAAACTTAGTAGAACCACTCAACAACTTAATTCCATATATACAACTAGCATTAAGATTTAAACATGTATTTTTATGTAATTTTTATACATTGCATTCGCTCCTTGAGTTTTAGTTAACGACGAATAATCTACACTATTAGTATATATATGTGTTATATGAATATTATAAAAAAATATTTTTGAAAAACCCATGAAAAAACTCGATAATGTATCAATATTATATTAATGTTTTTATTATTGTATTACTACAAAATAAATATAGAAAAAAAATGATTTATATAGACTATAGCTCGTTAATATATTGAACGTTAAAAATTGTATTAAAATGTTGATAGAAAGAATTTCCCCCCGTAAGTTAGGGATTAGAAAACAATAAACATTGCACCTATATTTTATATTTGTAACTTTTTTATATTAATATTCTCCTTGTTTCAAAAAGATAAACTTGTTTCACGTGTAAATATATAATTAAACACAAAATAATTTTTGAAATATACATAATTTATATGACTTATTGCAAATTATTTGATTTACACTCTTTTTAATAAATCTTTGCATAGATGTTTTTCTTCCTTTATCTACCCTTTTGTGTTAAAACTTCGAATTGACATATCTCGTAAATTATAAGGCGGATATTTCGGAATGTTATACTATTGAATATATTTTTTAAAATACATACACAATGAGCATAACAATGACTGCCAAATTATTTAAAGTTCTTAAAGAAAATTTTAACAACACTAGTTGTTAGTATGGATTTGTTTGAAAAAGTAGCATATGAAAATAAAAAGGATCATTTATTATGCGATAAAAAAAAATAAAAAAAAAAAGAAAGAAAAGGAAAATGATCAATTTTTATAGGACGGAGGGAGTATGTCATGTGATGATATTGATGTGTAAACAAAGGATCAATTTTTTTCCACTTCTTCTACCCAATTTCTGAGTACAATATCAAACTTACACCCAAAACATCTATAGTAAGGATGTGGAAGGAAATCCGATACCTTTATTTTCTTCGTGAGCCCATTGTTATCATCTTCTTCATCCCTTTTTCTCCTGCGGGCTTGTGGCTTTGGATAAGAATGATCTGGTTCAGGAGGCACTCCTGATTTATTTATTTATTGAAGCAATGGGAACTCCTGATGGTGGTGCTATCATATCCCAAACAGAAATGATGTATGTTCCATCAATTTAAAAAGTCAGGTCAAAGTGAGTAAACGATTGAAGGCATGGTTCACACTTGATTCATCTTTTATTGGATTCTTATGTTTTTTCAAATGGATTAATATATGCACGTAAATGTAAAATGTCTACAAAAAAAAATATTACAAAAAAAAATTAAAAAAGTAATGGCAAAACTCGATAATGTAACCATATTATCCTAATATATTTATTAGATGTATTACTATTAATTTAATAATGATAAAAACTCTTAAGAGTTAAAAACACAATAAATATAGGAATAAGGAATGATTCATATAATTTATAGCTTGTTAATCTATTGAACGCTAAAATTGGTATTAAAAGGTTGATCGAAAAATTTTCCTCATGAGCTTAGGTAAACAATAAACATTGCACCTATATCTCGTTTTCATAACTTTTTTTTAATTAATATTTTATCCATTTTAAAAAGATAGGCATGTGTTAGTGTGAGTATATAATTAAACACGATTTAATTCTTGAAACATGCATAATTTATTTAATTTTTTGTAAATTATTTGATTTGTACTCTTCTTAGCAAATATTTACATAAATATTCTTCTACAATCACCATATCGATACTAATGACATCGTTGGTAGACATAAAATCAAACTATTCCCATTTTGGTGTAACTCAAACTGCGATGGGGTATGATTTTTATTCGTCAAGGATAAATTTTGCGGATCCCTTTGGAAAAGGTGTTTGCAAGTTGGGAAGACATCTTAACTATTTTTATAAACCTGCAATTTAAAACAATCACACAAATAATTAAATTAAAAGTACACATATTTAGATATGATTATAACAAACATGGATAATTTCATATGAAAGGAAATAACCATAAAAAATATAAAAGTCAAAGTAAACCAAAACCCGATAAATACCAACATGACATGTTGTTGAATGCAACTTCATGTTTTAGTTCTGATAGGTGCATAATTTACATGTTTTGAATGTCAATTTCATACTTGTTTTAATTTTTTTAATTGAGTTTTTACATCATAAATGCCTTCCATTAAAACTTTGAGTAACATAATACACTTCTACCTATAAATTATAAAATTATAAATTTAATTGTGTATCGCCGATAAAATCCGATATAATTATTTGTCTATGTGTAGCCCACCTCGCCGATACGATATCGATACACGATATTAACTACTTTGAGTGCTATAAGTGAAGAAAATTAAAGAAAAAATGAAACTCATTCAAATACAGTAATTCTTCTCATCTTCTTGTAGATAATTGAAAGATGAAGCCAACGCAAAAAGAATGATGTCATTCCGAGTTCGTATAAAGAAGTTATGAGCAAAACCGTGAAACCAACTTGGGTTTGATTTTTGTTGGGCCTTATTGGACCTGGCAGGAATAGAAAGAAGGAAGCGTTTTGGGGTTGCCTTTGACGTGAAAATTATGATTTTTATTAGGTTTTGAGGAGGTTAAGTCTCCTAGTTGGATAAGGATCAAAAGGAGGTGGAAGAGTTTAATGAGATTAGGTTTCCTAGTTGGATAGACATCAAGAGGAGGTTACCAAAGCCTATATAAAGGGGAACCTAGATACAATTTTCTACACAACTTCTCCACATAAAATAGATCAAATTTTGGTTTACCCCTTTAAAGGGGGGAACTAGGATATTTTCTCTTCTTCTTCTTCTTCTTCTCCTTTATTCTTTTCTTGTATATTTTTCATGGATTTTAATAAACCCATGAGTAGCTGATTCTTCTATTGGTTGGAGATGTAAATTGTAATCGGAAGTTCTAAACATGGGAATCAATCTAGATGGTTAGTTTTTAATATTAATTATCTCTTTTATCGCTTAAGTTCTACAGTTTATATCGCCATGTATGATTGAAAACTTGCTCGTTTAAGTAGCAAATTGAATGATCATGTGTTCATATCGAAAGCTAGACTAGGGTTTAAGATCCAAAATTGTCGAAGAAATTTAATCACAAGTAGTACAACATAGTTGTTAACGACAGGATGTTTCCATGACATTATGTGTGGAAGCTTAGCCTAGGTTAAATCCGTGTGGCTCTTGCGCTGGATTGCTTAGAATAACCTCAACTTAAGAAGACCATTGATTTCATTAGTTTAAACTTGAGTGGCTCTCGCGCCAAGTTATTCATTGAGAAGGATTCAAAGAGTGGCTCTTGCACCTTTGATGATACAATGAGTTTTACCAGAGTAAGCCTGCGATAGGATGCTCTAGGGTTATTGGTATGAGAAAATGATTGAATGTTATCTCTAATCGATTGAAGAACTTTTTCGATGACGGAAGAAGAAACCTCTAACCGGTATTTTCTAACCTTGAATTTAAACTTTATTTACTTTTATTTATTTTTATTTTCTTTCGTTAGTTTACATTAGTTTAATAACTCATTTTTGGTTACATAAGAAGTCAAAGACAAGTAACGATTCACAGCTCCTCATGGGAACGATCCTTACTAACGTTATACTACTTGTTAGTATTAGTGGCAAATATTTAAATAAATTTGTTGCACTAACAACATGCATCAAGTTCCATCGACACTTTGACCTTATTCAACTTTCAAGGTCATGCTCATCTAAGTCTAGACTTAATTTCACTTCTGATGAATATACGTTTCTGATATTTACCATCATTTGTATTGGTTCGATATGTGATTACTCCTTCAAAATATATAAATAGATAAAATGGTAGACAACATAAGTATGATTATCATTTTTCTCGTTACTAACATTTTAGATGACGAAATTCTTCATAGTTTTTGTTTTGTATCTCTTGAAGTCTTAAATATTCGATGGAAACTGAACATCAACAAGATCTAATATATTACTCTATTACCTAGCTTTTTTATTGAATAAATAGAATTTGATATTTTCAAGATTGTTTCGGCATATAAAGTGTTGTTCATCCGATACTTGACAGAATCAAGCTAACTTTCACTTCCTGGAAGGGTAAATCCGATTCAATGATGAATATAATGGAATTAGTTTATTTTATAATAGTTAGGTCATAATTGTATAGATTTCATGTGTATGAATACCCTAAACCTATATTCATACTCTAGAAAGTTGGATGAGAAATTTTGTTTCGGTTTTGTTACAGAAAGTTATTTGGATATTCGATCTCTCGTAAGTTTAAATCATGCGGCGTTAATGAACATAACTTGGAAAATAATGACAGAGATTCATTCTGATAAAAGTTCATCAAATCAAAGCTTATAACTAGGAAACTAAAAGGTATCTTCCATATAGTCTAGTATCCGAAGACAATGTTAATGTATAAAGAAATCACAATTTGGTTAGCATGATATGGAAAGTGCATTGAATTCTAACGTGATAATTAGTGTCTTTTTTTAGGAACATCTATTGTGGTTTCTTTGATCTAGGTATGCATCACATGGTCGAGGTGTTTCTTACTAAGAAGATGAGGGTACCCGGTACATTACTAATATTTTTGTTTTACCTATTCAAGACACACCTTGAATTATCTTATGGTGAAATAGAAGATCACAAAATAGGCAAGAATGAAAATTTAACCTATTCAAGACACACCTTGGAAGTAATGGATGTTATTTGAAGTTGAGAGCTAGAAGCCATTAAAAGGAGAAAACTTTAAGCAAAATTCTTAAAAATGAAAATTGAATTGGGGACGACTATAAGATTATGGTTTGATGTTTTAGAAGAATATATTAAGTGGGTAAGACCAAAAATAGGAATATGAAAATCTTTTCCCTCCAAAAATAGCGGAAAAATATTTTTTGGTATTGAAAATTGCGCCTATCAAAATAGGATATTTGACCTCACTTATATGGAAATAAGATAATTCGTAGAAGTGAGGTAATTACTAGAATCTCGGAAGCAATTTTTTAAGTCAAATACTGGGGAAAAAAAAGAGTGGAAAACAGATGTTTTTAATTATTTTGAGTTTAACACTGGATAGGACCGATTCCAAACGATCCGATCTAAGTAAAAAAAAGATGAGAACTGAATGGCTTTTTTGATAATGGATTAAACAAAATAATAAAAGAAAATAACATTGTAGGAAACTTGTTATCTTTATCATAGAAGGGATAAATATCAACACCGTTGGAAGGAAGCACAACTACTAATATTAAACCCAATGTAGAATGAATAGGATCACCACCACTGGTTAAACACAATTGGTATATAATAAAAATGGTGCAATTAACCACAATTGGTATATAATAAAAATGGTGCAAAGAAGTAACTAGTCCTTCGTGATAGATTGAATAAAAACAACAAATAAAAAAGTTTAAGAAAATAAAAAATAATATTAAAAAAAAAAGATATCAGAAAGAATGAAAGTACGATAATTTCTGTAACAATGAAAACAAAAAAACACATATAAAGAACATAGAAATGCAAGTTAAAAATTAATTAAACAAATTTTATACATCAACATATATTAATCATTAGATATTTGATCATTTGGAAAGAAAAATAAATTGAAAAACAATGAAAATCTAATGAAAAAAGTTAAAACTGAGTCAACTCACGAATTACCGATTTGTAAAAAACAGAGTAAGAAATCTGATAAGAACTGGTAGTTCTTATCTGAGGCCATCAAATAGTAGACAATATATAAGTAAGAAAAACGTAACAATATTATAAAACTTTTCTTATATATCTTAAAAGATGAAAGAAGTCTATTTATAAAGACTTAGTTAAAGACTAATCCTAATAGAATTCTGATTTCTAAACGTACTAGAATCTTAAGGGCGAAAAAAATTTGTGAATGAAAAACTTCTCAAGATTCATAGCAATATAATTCCCTAATTAAAACCCTAATCTAATTCAAATTCGTAATACTAGAAATCTAATTTATATTCCTAGTGCATAACAGATTAGAATCATCCCTTATCATTCCCTCCTTCTTAAAATCATCCTTGCCCTCAAGGTTGGAGTCAATCATGGTTGTGGTTGTTGTAGTGTCTTCATCGAGACTTGGAAACGTATAATCCACAACAGTGTTCGAAAAAAGAGCCTTCTTAAGAAATGATATGTGCAATACTGGATGAATCCTCGCATCTTTTGGTAACTCCATCTTATATGCTACTGGTCCAATGCGCTCCAACATTTTATAAGGTCCGAAATAACTTGGAGATAGTTTCTTATTCATTCTCCTAACAAGTGATCCTTGCCTATATGGTTGCAGCTTCAAATAAACAAAATCTCCAACTTGAAACTCGACATCTCGCTTTTTCATATCTGCGTGTTGCTTCCTTTTATTCTTCACTACTTGGAGATGTACCTTCAACATAGTTAAGACTTGGTTGCGCCTTTCTATAAGTTCATCTAGTTTTGATGTCTTCGCTTCTCCTGGAACATATGTGCCAACTATAAGTTCAAAGCCTCAAATGGAGTAGTCTTAGTCGAAGTATGGTAAGACGTATTATACAAATATTCTGCCCATGGCAATCAAGTAACCTAACTTTTGGGTTTGTTCCCCGTGAAACAACGCAAATATGTATCCACACATCTGTTAAAAACTTTTGTTTGACTATCAGTTTGAGGATGATATGAGGAACTCATTCTCAGCTGAGTACCTTGCCTTTTGAATATTTATTGCCAAAAACTTCTCGTAAATACCGCATCTCTATCTGAAACTATTGATTATGGGAACCCGTGTAGTTTGATAACCGCCTCAAGAAATTTCTGAGCTACAATTGCAGCTGTATAAGGATGTTTCAGAGCAACAAAATGGTCATACTTTTTTAACCTATCAATCACTACAAGAATAACTAATTTTTCCTTTGATTTAGGCAATCCTTCAATGAATTTCATAGAATTGTTAGTCCATACAGTTGGCGGAAGTCCATTCAAAACTTCAAATGGAGTAGTGTTAGTAGAACTATGGTAAGACGTATTATACCAATATTATGCCCATGGCAACCAAGTAACCCAACTTTTGGGTTTGTTCTCCGTGAAACACCGCAAATACGTATCCACACAACTGTTAAAAACTTTTGTTTGACTATCAGTTTGAGGATGATATGAGGAACTCATTCTCATCTAAGTACCTTTCCTTTTGAATATTTATTGCCAAAAACTTCTCGTAAATACCGCATCTCTATCTGAAACTATTGATTGTGGGAACCCGTGTAGTTTGATAACCGCCTCAAGAAATTTTTGAGCTACAGTTGCAGTTGTATAATGATGTTTCATAGCAACAAAATGGACATACTTTGTTAACCTATCAATCACTACAAGAATAACTGATTTTCCCTTTGATTTAGGCAGTCCTTCAATAAAATCCATGGAAATGTCAGTCCATACAGTTGTTGGGATAGGTAACGGTTGAAGACATCCAGCAGGGGTGAGAACACTATACTTGTTTCTTTGACAAGTATCGCAAGTAGCAATATAATCTTTTACATCCCTATGCATTCCAGACCAATAGAACAACTTTGTAAGTCGTTTCAAGGTCTTTAAATACCCTGCATGACCAAGTGTAGGAGAAGCATGGAATTCCATCATCAATAATGATTTCCACCTTGATTTAGGATTAATCACAAGTTGATGTTGCTTATAGTAGATTAATCCGTCGCGAATGGAAAAATTATTCCCAATGAATGATGGTTGGTTCATCTTCTGGATCAAATAAAATATCCATGGATCCATTTTCATCTCTTTCTTAAGGTCTTCCATCCAATCGCAACTTACGTAGGATATTGCAAAATTTTCGTCGACGTCATTTTTATACTTGCAGGATAAAGCATCTGCTACTTTGTTGGTCACCCCTGGCTTGTACGCAATCACATAATCATACCCTAACAATTTGGCCAACCATTTTTGTTGCATAGGCCTAGTAGCTCTGGCATCTGAAAAATTCCTCAAACTTTGTTGGTTGGCCCTTATAATGAACCTTCTTCCAATTAAATACGATTTCCACTTAGTCACAGCATGAAAAACTGCTAGTAACTCCTTTCATAAGTAGATAGCCCAAGATGCCTAGGCCCTAATGGTTTACTGGTGAAAGAAATTGGTTTTCATTCCTGCATTAAAACAGCTCCAATACCTATTCCACATATATCACTTTCGATGATAAAAGGCTTAGAGAAATTGGCCAATGCAAGTACATGAGTTGTAGTCATGGCTGTTTTCAAGTTATTAAAGGCTTATGTTGCTTCTTCCGTCCAACTGAATGCGTCTTTCTTGAGTAATTTCGTAAGTGATGATACTATCTTACCATAATCCTTTACGAACTTTCGGTAATATCTGGTCAAACCTAAAAATTCATGTAATTTTTTTAGAGTTGTAGGTTATGGCCAGTCCACCATGCTCTGAATATTATTTGGTCAACTTCCAACCCTTCATTAGAAATAAGATGTCCCAAATACTCTACCTTCTTCGTGTTGAAAGAACACTTACTCAACTTAACCTTGAGTTGATGTCTTCCTAATATCTGAAATACCTCTTGAAGATGTATAAGATGTGTATCCCAATCAGGACTATAAATAAGTAGATCATCAAAAAACACCAGTACAAACTTCCGTAAGTAGGCTCGAAACATATCGTTCATGAGATGTTGAAAAGTTGATGGTGTGTTAGTCAATCCAAATGTCATAACTAAAACTTATAGTGTCTGTCATGGGTCTGAAAATCCGTTTTGTAGATATCATCTTCATGCATTCTAATTTGATAATAACCGGATCTCAAATCCAGTTTAGAGAAGAAAATCGCACCATGTAACTCATCTAACAATTCGTCAATTACTTGAATCAGAAACTTGTCTTTTACCGTGGATTTTTTTAGTGTTCGGTAATCCACACACATAAGCCAAGTACCGTCTTTCTTTTTAACAAGTAAAACAGGTGAAGAGAAAGAACTAGTACTAGGTCTCACCAAGCCTAATTGTAATAGTTCTTTAACTATTTTTTCAATCTTATTTTTCTGAAAGTAGGCATACTTGTGTGGCCTTATGTTAACTGGTGCACTTTCTGGTTGTAGTATAATACGGTGGTCATGACTCTGTATTGGTGGTAATGTTGTAGGTGTTGAGAACACATCTTTGGAACCTTCAATTAGTGATTGTATCTCTTCAGGTACTCCTATCGGCTCGTCATTGTCGTCAACTGCTTGAAGATGACATAACGCTCCCATGGATCTATTCTTAAGTAACTTCTGTGTAGCTTGAATGCTCGTTAATTTCAAAGGTTTCCGTTGATTTCCTTCGATTCTGATTTTTTTATTATCAATGCTAAAATCCATAATAAGGTGCTTGAAAACCCAGTAATATGACCAACTGTTTCTAACCACTGAACACCTAATACTACATCACACCCCCCAAGTTGCAGAACATAAAAAGTTCCACGGAAAACATACTTTTGCAGTTTGTGTTCGAGTATACACTTCCCTTCACAAGGTAGTTTGGCCCCATTAGCTACCATTACCTCAAACGAGTCGTCACCAATAACATTAATCCATAATCTCTTAGGAATGGATATATCCATAAAATTATGAGTACTACCAGAATCTATAAGAATAGTTACCTGAGCCTTCTTGACTTCTTCTTGGACTCGTATAGTTTGTGGAGCTAGCGACCCGTCTAAGGCATGCATCGAAATCTCAACAACTTCAGCATCCTCATCATATTCCATTCCATCAGATTCACCTTCAACTACCCCATCTGAACCACTAAACTCCTCTCTCTTGTTATCACCTTCGATGAGAAATAACGCTGGACTTTTGCAACGATGACCACGCTGCCACTTTTCGTCGCAGTAAACATAATTGTTGTTTTTGTCTCTCTTCAATTTCATCTTGAGTTAATCTTCGAAGATCAGGGGTATTCTTCATAGGTCTGGCAGGTGTTGTTGGCGGGTTTGAATTTAGCGGTCGTGCATTAGTAGTGATATTGGTCCTAATTGCTGCCCTATATTTTTGTCTTCGCAATGTAACTTTTCCATCTTGAAGTCGCACAATAGACATTGCCTCCTTAACATCCTTTGGATTATATGATTTAGTCTCTAATCTGAACTCATCCTTCAATCCACTAAGAAAACAACCCAACAGAAAAGATGGTGGCAGCCCACTAACTGTGTTTGCTAACCATTCAAACTCCTCTATATACTCTTATATTGACCCTGTTTGTTTCAGTTTTGCTAATTCAGTGCATGTAGCTTCATATATCGTTTTACCAAAACGATTTGTAATTTCCATAGAGAATTGACCCCAAGTTGTGATATCATCCCCTTTTACCCACCTATACCACTGTAAAGCTTTACCATCAAGATGGCAAGTAGCTAAACGAATTTTGTGATCATCAGGGGTTCTATAATGCTCAAAATATTACTCTACTTGAAACAACCATCCTTCCACATCAGAGCCATCAAAATAAGAAAGATAAATTCTTTCACCCCTCGTGTTCTCTTGTCCACCAATAGTGCGATTCTGAACAAGCTTCGTAAGACTCTCAAGAAATAAACTCTGGATGGAAGTCATCTCTGCTAACCTCTTTGTTAAATCTGTGATTACCTTCTTCATTCTCGTTTTCTTTTATTGTCTTGTTTTGGTCATAAAAATGACCGTCTGCTCTTGATACCAATTGATTAGAACTGTTAGTTCTTATCTAAGGCCAGCAAGTAGTAGACAATATATAAGTAAGAAAAACGTAACAATCTTATAAAACTTTTCTTATATCTCTACAAGATGAAAGAAGTCTATATATAAAGACTTAGTTAAAGACTAATCCTAATAGAATTCTGATTTCTAAACGTATTAGAATCTTAAAGAAGAATTCTCAAGCTTCATAGCAATATAAATCCCTAATTTAAACCCTAATCTAATTTATATTCCTAGTGCATAACAGATAAGAATCATCCCTTATCATTCCATCCTTCTTAAAATCATCATTTCTCTCAAGGTTGGAGTCAATCATGGTTGTGGTTGTTGTAGCGTCTTCATCGAGACTTGGAAATGTATAATCCATAACATTGTTCGGAAAAAGAGCCTTCTTAATAAATGATATGTAAAATACTGGATGAATCCCTGCCTCTTTTGGTAACTCCAGCTTATATATTACTGGTCCAATGCGCTCCAACACTTTATATGGTCTGAAATACCTTGGAGATAGTTTCTTATCCATTCTCCTAACAACCGATCCTTGCATATATAAGGTTGCAACTTCAAATAAACAAAATTTCCAACTTGAAACTCCACATCTCGCCTTTTCATATCTGTGTGTTGCTTCATTTTATTCTGCACTACTTGGAGATGTTTCTTCAACATAGTTAAGACTTGGTTGCCTTTCTATAAGCTCATCTAGTTCCTATGTTTCACTTTTCCTGGAACATAGGTTCCCAACACTGGTGGCGGAAGTCCATACAAAACGTCAAATGGAGTAGTGTTAGTCGAAGTATGGTAAGACGTATTATACCAATATTCTGCCCATGGAAACCAAATAACCCAACTTTTGTTTGACCATCAGTTTGAGGATGATACGAGGAACTCATTCTCAACTGAGTACCTTGTCTTTTGAATTGTTCTTGCCAAAAATTGCTCGTAAATACTGCATCTCTGATTAAAACCCTAATCTAATTTATACTCCTAATACCTAAAAATCTAATCTAATTTATATTTCTAGTGCATAACAGATTAGAATCATCCCTTATCAAAATCACTAGGCTGTCGTGCGGTACTGCTTTTGGACTGAACTAGATTTGAAACCGATGTGATCATTCTAGAAACTTAGGGCTGGGTCGGATTAACCGAAAACCGAACTGAACCGAGAAAAACCCCTAAACCGAAACCGAATGTAATCGAACCGAAACTAAACCGAAGTTAAACCTGATATTCTGAACCGAACCGAATTTAAATAGGGTTCGGGTTCGGTCTTGGTTCATCCATTCCTGAACCAACCGAACCGAACCGAAAACCACTACTTGATTCCTCAGTCTTCAGTGTACTTTGTTAAGTGTTATGCCTGTGTAGTGTGTACTTTGTTAAGTGTTAGGTTTGTGTAGTGTGTACTGCCTGAGTACTCTGTTAGCTGTTTAGTGTGTAGTGTGTTAGGTGTTAGGCCTGTGCACTTCCTGAGTACTGTGTTAGATCAGATGTTAGGCCTGTGTATGCGTTCCTTGTTAAGCAGTTGCCTCATTTTACTGAGAGTAGCCTTGCACAGATGCAGATGGTAATAATCTTTGGAGTCTGATTGAGTTAAAACAGTTAATTGTTGTTTTTACAAGGCATACAGACAAGGTATGTTTATGATTGCACCTGTGTACTGCTTGAATCAGGCCTGTGTACTTCCTGGTTCTGTTGCATTTCTCTATAATACACATCATTTTCATTCCTTTGTGCGTAAGTTACATTATGTGGACGAGTCTGTTTTTTTCATTCCTGGTTCTGTCTGATTTTTGTGCGTAAGTTACATTATGTGGACGAGTCTGTTGCAGATTTTTCGTTTCTTTGATTCTTTCTGTGGGTTTTGTTGCAGCTGGAAATGGTAGAACTTTAAGCAAAAACAGTCATGAGTTTTTGTATTGCCTGAGCAGTTAGCTTTTGATGTTGAGAATCTGAGATACTGATTGAACTGTTTTTCTTTTACTGTTACAGGCTTATAGCAAATGATGGAGCTACAATCTTGCAAATGATGGACGTTGACAGTCAAATAGAAAAATACTCAACAATGTTCTGCAGTGTGAATGGCTGAATGCTGGTGTTTTGGACCTTTGGTGGTTCAAGTTTTGGTCTTAGTTTTTTGTTAGAAATAGACTACTTCAAGTAGTAACTAATCTACTCTGATTTTACTATGTTTGCCTAAGTTTTGGTCTAAGCTTTTTGTCAAGTTTTTTTTATGTTTTTTTGACTTAAAATGTTTGTTATTCAATATTAAGATGGTAGTTTTTTTTTTGGTTCAAAACCGATACCGAACCGAATTAACTCTTACTGAATTTATCCCGAACCGATAAGGTTCTACCTTTTTAATAGCGTTTCCCAAACCGTACCGAACCGAAATATTGAAAGTAAGGAGGGAGTAGGATAGATTAAAAACCGAACCGAAGTATCCCGAACCCACCCCTATAGAAAATTACAAACAGAGCTTACCGTGTACAATAACCGGTTCGGTTACTGTTGCTTATACGAAACCGACCGTTGCAAGGATATAAAAATGATCTCTTCAGTGAGATATTCATCGAGGGTTCATCAACAAATCAAAAAAATCAACAATAACGCCACCAAATCAACAACAACAGATGGATAATTAAAAGAAACTTGATAGTTTCTACAACAAAATGGTTTGGGAATATCAATCTCATCAGCAAAGAAACTTGATAAGTCTTATAGTAAGGTGATATTTTTTTCTGTTTTAGTTAAGATTTCAAGATTTTATTTCGTTCTTTAAAAAACTGATATGGTAATGATCCTGTAATTGTTAGTTTTTATTAATGTAATGTTCGTTTCTTATAAATTGCATCAACTTTTCTCTGCATGAATTTCATGTTTGCGTTTCAATTTGTATTTTTGTGACTGTTAAATGTTCAATAGTAGGTGTAGTGGTTTGTTTATGGAGGTGGGTATGATTATATATTAATGAAATATGGACTTGCAGCTGGTAATAAGAGCATGATAGTTAATGAAATATGCCAAGTCCGTTAGATGTTTGTTAAATGTCCTGAACCTATTTACTTTGTTTGGTATTTATAACGTTGTCCTGTTTTGGATAGGATGCAAGTCCTGCTATTCATCTCATTGCAATAGGTAACTGACCATATTATCTTTAGCTTTCTAAACACAATCACCCATCGTAGGTATGTTGGGGCAAGAAATACTGATGTTTCCTAAAGGTGAATGTGGTTCTCTTTTACAATCTCGAATAATAAGATATGATAACCACTTCTTTTTCGTAGCGGCCAAACCCGAGTTTTATGTAGATTCTGCCACCATTAGTATGATGGTGAGTGTGGTCCTCTTTTACCGTGTCTCCAACTTTTAGATTGATGCCCGTCATAGAAGCGATAAAGTCGTAGATGCATATTATGTGTTGGCATAATAAATTGAGTTCTTATCCAAGCACTCTTGGGATTACTTTTATTTGTCTAAGTTCATTGTGTTGTTGTCAAAGAGTCACATAGAGATTTGTAAAGTCCATCCTATCTTTATGATTTGTCAAAATGTCTCTTTGTATTTTGTGATCTCCTATCTATAAAAGGGAGTATCATGTAGTTCATTTTTATCAAGCAAAACAGAAAACAAAACAAAGCAATACAGGAGAAGAGCAAAGCTCTCAAAGCTCAAGTTATCAAAATATTTTTTTCTTTCCAAATAGATCCTAGGCCTTCAAATTGGTATCAGAGCCTCGTTTAAAATGTCCAACAATCCAGTTTCTCTTATGCCTCGTTTCAATGGAGAAAAATTCGATTATTGGAGCAACTTAATGAAGCTATGTCTTGAATCTCAAGATCTTTGGAGTATCGTTCAAGATGGTGTTGAAACACCAAGAGATGAAGAAGATGATGTTGAAACACCAAGAGATGAAACTCAATTGACCGATGCACAAAAGAAGACTTTGAAAAAAGAGAGACAAAAAGATAGCAAAGCTCTCTTCCAAATCTATCAAGCAATCGAAGTTCCGATCTATGAAAGACTAACCAAGGCAAGTAGTTCGAAGGAAGCGTGGAAGATTCTTCAAACTACTTACTCCGGAAAAGATCAAGTGAAAAAGGTTCGTTTGCAATCCTTACGAGCCGAGTTCGAAAAATTGGAGATGACGGAAAGCGAGAAGATTGTCGAATATTTTACAAGAATCACTTCTCTTGTAAATCAAATGGCAATAAATGGCGAAATCATGGAAGCTCAAAGAGTTGTCGAGAAAATCATGCGAAGTCTACCCGAGAAGTTCGATCATGTTGTTGTGGCTATTGAAGAGTCACAAGACTACTCTTCGATGACATTGGAGAATTTACAAGGAAGATTGGAAGCACACGAAGCAAGAATACTCAAAAGGAGTCCTAAAATTTCTTCTTCCGATCAAGCATTAAAATCCTCAACTTCGGGAGGCCGTGGTCGTGGACGAGGTAGAGGTCATGGACAAACGAGAGGCGGAAAAACTTGGTCCAACAATCATGGTCAAGCCAATTCAAATGAGGAGGCGAAGGAAGAGGAGAAATCCGTCCAAAATAATTTTCAAAGAGGGCGTGGTCGAGGTCATACTACTTACAAAGGTAAAAAACCTTACATTGAGTGTCACTATTGTCACAAACCGGGACACAAATCCAATGACTGTTGGGAGAAGTACCCTGAAAAGAAACAAGAAGTCGGCTATGTGCATAAAGCCGAAAATTCAGAAACTTTACTAATTGCTTCCAATGGAGATTTTGGAAACACTTGGTACTTGGATAGTGGTGCTAGCAAACACATGACGGGAAACAAAAATTTATTTTCAAATCTTGTTGAAGCTAACCATGGGCAGGTTACAATTGGAGATGCGAAGTCTTACAAAATCGAAGGTGTTGGAGAAATTTCCTTCAAGACAAAAGCCGGAAAAGCCGAGAAAATGTCCGATGTGTTCTACGTGCCGGGATTGAAAAGCAACTTGCTAAGTGTTGGTCACTTGTTGAAGAAAGGATTTGATATCCGTTTCGTGGACAACACTTGCATTATGAAGAAAAATAATCAACCCGTTGCAAATATCGGTTTGAGTTCTAATAATTTATTTCCACTCAAACTTGATATTTTGAATGTTTCTTGTTTCTTAACTGCAAAAGAGGATGTTTCAAAGTTGTGGCATGACAGATTTGGGCACCTCAATTTTCAAAGCCTAAAGGAGTTGGCAAACAAAGCAATTGTCCAAGGACTGCCGAATATCAATGCAATTGGCGAAGTTTGTGAAGAATGTCAATTGGGAAAGCAACACCGAGAGTCGTTTCCTTCCAAATCGAATTGGAAGACAAAGTCACCTCTGGAGCTCGTTCATACCGACCTTTGCGGACCTTTCCGAGTTCCATCTCTCGGAGGTAATCGATATTTCTTATTGTTTATCGATGATTTCACAAGAAAAGTTTGGGTGTATTTTGTGAAAGAAAAATCCGAAGCTTTCTCTTGCTTCAAAGATTTCAAGTCTCGTGTCGAGAAATTTTCTGATTCTCAAATCAAGAATTTGAGAAGTGATCGAGGTGGAGAATACTTATCTTCTTTATTTGAAGATTTTTGTCGAGTCCATGGGATTAGACACGAATTGACGGCGCGGTATACACCTCAACAAAATGGAATTGCCGAACGGAAAAATCGGACGATCATGGACATGGTTCGGTGCATGCTAAAGAAGAAAAATATGCCATCTGATTTTTGGGCCGAAGCAGTCTCTTGTGCCGTTTATTTGATCAACCGGTCACTGACAAAGAGCTTGGAGGGTATTACACCAAATGAGGCGTGGTATGGTAAGAAACCAAATGTGGTACATCTTAAAACATTTGGTTGTCTTTCATACTCACATATTCCGGATGCTGCAAGAACCAAGCTTGATGATAAATCTGAAAAATGTGTTTTCATTGGCTATAGTGAGAGGACAAAAGCTTACAAGCTTTACAATCCTCGAACAAAGAAAATTGTGATAAGCAGAGATGTTGTTTTTGATGAAAAATCCTCTTATGATTTTTCGAAAATGTCAGATTCACTAACATGGCAGGTTCTACTTGATGATGAAGAAGATGAATCAAAATCAGAGGAGGCCAATGATGGTGAAAATGACGAATCCCCAGAAAATTCACCATCACCACCACCAACAAAGACAAGGAGCTTGACAGAACTTTATGATGTGACGGAAGAGATAGACGAGCCAAATCAAATCTTCTTTGCATTTTTTGCAGGAGAAGACCAAATTTCTTATGAGGAAGCCTCAAAAGAAGAAAAATGGAATCAAGCTATGAAAGAGGAGATCAATGCCATTGAGAAGAATGGTACGTGGGAGCTTACACTTTTGCCTTCACACAAATCTTCTATTGGTGTGAAATGGGTGTACAAAACAAAGACCAACCTTGATGGTTCCGTAAACAAATACAAGGCGAGGCTTGTTGCTAAAGGATACAAGCAAAAAGAAGGTGAAGACTTCAATGAAGTATTTGCTCCGGTTTCAAGACTTGAAACAATCCGCCTAATCATTTCTCTTGCTTCTCAAAGAGGATGGAAATTGTACCAAATGGACGTCAAGTCGGCTTTCTTGAATGGTTTTCTTCAAGAAGAAATTTATCTTGAACAACCACCCGGATTCGTGAAGAAAGGCGAGGAAGAAAAGGTGTACAAACTCAAGAAAGCTCTCTACGGCTTGAAGCAATCACCCCGTGCATGGTATGATCGAATCAATAAATATTTTCTGAATTATGGTTTCGAGCGTTGTCCTTTTGAGCACACTCTTTATATCAAAAGAAATTCGAATGGAGGTTTTATGGTGGTGAGTCTTTATGTTGATGATCTTATCTTCACGGGTGATGATCTTAAGATGTTAGAACATTTCAAAGCTTCTATGAAGAAGGAGTTTGAAATGACTGATTTGGGAGAGTTGCACCATTTCCTTGGCATAAATGTGCAACAAACGAAAGGAGGAATTTTTATTTCTCAAGAAAAATATGCAGCCGAGATTCTTAAAAAATTCAGAATGGAGAACTCAAATCCTGTTACAACCCCTTGCATTACAGGATTAAAGTTGAGCAAAGAAGGAGAAGGAAAGTTGGTGAATAAAACTATGTTTCGAAGCTTGATTGGAAACTTGATGTATCTCACCGCCACTCGTCCGGACATCATGTTTGCTGTTAGTTTGATCAGCAGGTTTTTGGAAAGCCATATTCAAATCATTTGGAGGCGGCAAAAAGAATCCTTCGATATATAAAAGGAACCATTGACTATGGTGTCTTTTATGAGAAAAATATTCCTGTCAAGCTTGTTGGTTTTACAGATAGTGATCATGGAGGAAGTGTTGATGATTCAAGAAGTACTTCCGGATATGTTTTTAATCTCGGAAGTGGAGCAATTTGTTGGAGTTCAAAGAAGCAACCAATCGTATCTCTTTCTACTGCTGAAGCAGAGTATATTGCAGGTTCCTTCGCCGGATGTCAAACGATTTGGTTGAGAGGAATTCTTGAAAGTATGAATTTCAAGCAAAGTGGTCCTACAACACTCTTTTGTGATAATAACTCGGCTATTTCAATCTCAAAAGATCCAGTTCTTCATGGGCGAACAAAGCACATTCGTCTTCGTTTCCATTTCTTAAGGGAGCTTGTTCATGAAAAAGAACTCAATCTTGAGTATTGCAAAAGTGAAGAGCAACTTGCGGATATTTTCACAAAGCCACTTGGAGGTCCCGTATTTTCAAAGAATGTTGAAGCATTGGGAGTCAAGAGCAAACTCAATTTACGGGAGGCAATGTTGGCATAATAAATTGAGTTCTTATCCAAGCACTCTTGGGATTACTTTTATTTGTCTAAGTTCATTGTGTTGTTGTCAAAGAGTCACATAGAGATTTGTAAAGTCCATCCTATCTTTATGATTTGTCAAAATGTCTCTTTGTATTTTGTGATCTCCTATCTATAAAAGGGAGTATCATGTAGTTCATTTTTATCAAGCAAAACAGAAAACAAAACAAAGCAATACAGGAGAAGAGCAAAGCTCTCAAAGCTCAAGTTATCAAAATATTTTTTTCTTTCCAAATAGATCCTAGGCCTTCATTATGAGCATACATATTCTCTTTATAGAGAATGCCACATGTCCACACACAGCATTGGATCTAATACTATATAGGTAGTTCTTAGCATGTCAATTATTAATAACCGGAACCATTACTAAAATAGTATCGGAACCTGAAAGATTCACTACAACACAACTGAGCCACAGATTCGGAAAGACGTGGGATGCAAAGTCGATGTGTCTAGAATCCTTTCAATCCTTATTACACACTTGTGTACTTTGGTGTAATTTAGTGTGTTGTATGATTTGTTTCTAGTACTTGCTTGCAGTGTTAGAATTTTGTGGCCCACAGACCCTAGCCAACATCAATTGGGCCGAGCCTGGAAAACAGTTGATCCATTACCATGTTTCTCATCTACCAGAAGAATCGAGAATGGCGGCTCCTGTATGACAATTGTTGTTTAAAACCTATTGGTTAGGATTACTTTGATGGTAAGTAATTCACTGCTATAAATAGCAAACTTAGGATGAGAAATATTATTCCTTGCCAATTATAGTGGTTACTACTAAATACCATCACACAATTAGTAACCTGAAAGTCTTGGTAAGAGGAATATAAGCTCTCATCCTTAGCTATTCAACAAATTCAGGAGAAGAAGAAAACAAAGGAAGTAAGGACATGGTGACGATGTCTACATCAGGTAAGTAATAACCATCTCACAAAAGTTCCATGAATAGTTATGCAGCGAACTTGAATGTCCTGGATCTTATAGCGTTGATCATGTTAGAATAGTTGAATAGCATGATATAATTTGCCAACATGTGGTATCAGAGCATGGTGGATGATTCTTGTTTGCTCATAAGAACAATTTTGAGGCTAATCTAATGGTTATTTAACCTTTATGGAAGTGATATTCATATCTGTTGTATTTTGGTCGTTTTATGTTGTTTTGATCCAAGTACATATGAATCACTGTTTTATGCTAGATAAGGTTGTTATGATGGTATCGTTGAACTGCTGAGACCTACTAAAGTAAAAGGATTATCATGTCTTCTTATGATAGTAGATAATTTAAGATTGACTTGATGGTTGTTTATTTGATTCTTACAATAGTGATAATCATTTTGGTGAACACCTTTCTGCTGTTTTAATCACTGAAGCTTAAGGGTGATTGTATTATTGATTGAATGGGTTAGTATGATTAATCCTTTTGATCGTAAACACGTTTGCCAGAAGTTGGTTCTGGACTCTGTTTCTTTGAAGTTTCATAACAATATTATTGGTAACAGTTCCTCTCAAAGAAGATGATGAGGTGTCGGCCTAATTAACCGCCTAAATGTGTAATCGTATATTTTCTACTTCATTTGGTTGTGTGGGTCCTAGTTAACTTACTGAGTTTGATCATTTCCGGTAGCGGACTCAACAACAGATAAGTTTATGTATCTTCTTTTTTTTCCTTCGAAACTTCTTAAACCCCAAAGAAGAAAGTTTCATCCTCCCTAGTACCGTTTCATTAATTATGAATAATTATTTGTGCTGCATGATGTCATAATGGAGTGACATTCATGGATAAATATGTTAAGCGGTTATCCCTTACGATAGATTGGGGCCCATTTAGACTGTGACTTTTAGTTAGTCATAAGTGTGAAATATTTATGGCTGTAATCTAATCGTAATGTGCCGACTAAGTGTGGACAAATGATGGTACTTATGGTTTGAGTCAACTGTGTAGTAGTCGTTTGCTTTCCGAGTTGATTAATTTGCTGCCAAAAAAAAAAAAAAAAAAAACATCATTAGGAAAAATAATTAACTCGTGTATTCTTACATGAAACTGGTCTTGGTGCCGCATGTATATTTAAGGATACTGATATAACAAATCGACAATTAGGATCATATATTTGGATATACTTTATGTGTGTCTTAGTTCCTCCCAAAGGAAGATTTTTTATGTTTCAGTTTATCCTTTTATAATACATATGTCAATGTGGCCTGAACGGTATAGAATTTTACCATTAAAGTTGTGTTGCCAAAGTAGCAAACGTAAAGGGTGAATTCTTTTAAGAATTATGGTGATAAAGTCGCTTGAATATCCTAATATCGGCTTTGATGACTTGTCCAAAGACGTCATCTGTTGTAGTAATCAGGTGAAGTATTCTCTCTTAAGGATGATTTTGGTACCCAAAGGTGTCAAACTCATGTATGGACCATGGAGAATATATATGACAAGTTGACATTTATATTTGTCATAACTTTGGTTGTATTTGGTTGTTCCGTGTTTAAGGTTGGCATATTGATTGCATGTTAATATCGTATGAACCAGAATGATTATTATGGTAGATCTGCTTCATAAGTTACATAATGTTAGTAATTTGTTTGTTGTTTCATTCATAAACAGTAAAAGGTCAAAGTTTGATCATAGTTTTGAGATACAAGACATTGAAATATTATGAAAATCCATTAGACATGAATGATTAAGTATCTCTTTAGGTCTGATGTATTTCATGTTCATGTAACTCCTTAACACTCGATTTATTCATTTATTGTAATGGTTATGTGAATATATTTTGCTGCCAGAAGAGGTGAACTACATTGAGTTTAATTAATAATTTGGGTTGCTAAGATAGTTCTTGAAGAATGGTGAGCTCAGTAGAGATGTGGTTCATAACATTGTCAATTGCATATTCTAATTAATTATGGTATTAGTGTCCAAAGACATCACTATATGAGGTTATTAGTATATGTTATCTTCATGTATGGCCTTAATAACCAAAGAAGTTAAGACCTTTTAGTCTGAGGATGTATGGTACATTGACAATCGAAGTTAATCGGGTGGAAATAGAAATGAGTGTTCCATACGTTGGAATTTCATCCCAAAGGAGAAATTTCGGCGGTATGATTTATGTTTTGAAAATTTGTGTTCTTTTTTTATTTGATGCTTATGCACTTAATTTTTTTGGATGTTAATTGTTGATGTAATCATGATATAGTTATATTCTTACTCTTGGTGATTATTAAATATCGTGCAACTGAATGATTTTAGTTGGCACATACACTTTATCATGAAATATGAAAGAGTGGGAGTATGCATAAGTCGTAACTTAGCAACATTATTGATGCAGTGGCAGAGTGATGTTTCCTTGTAATCTTGGGTTGATCCATTCACTGTTTCGGACTAGCTAATGTTTTGATCCGAGAAGAAGCAAGATTTAAGAAACAAGGAAATGTATTTGTATATATAATGATTTCATATTTTCTTGAGATTTTTATGATGACTTTTATGGAATTTCGGGAAATATGTTTCACCATGTTCATTAAAGGCTTCCACATTATAGGTTACATATGTTTAATAGTTAGCTGCTTGTAATAAACATGAATTGCTGGGGCTTGAAAGATTACCAGATAAAAAGGTGAAAGTCACCAGTTAAACATGAAATGGTGAAAATATACTTTGGATGGTATGACGAGTGGAGATAACATTCTCGCCAATAACCGAATTGCTAGAAAGTTGTTTTGTGTGTAATGCACAATGCTTAAGGTACATAATTGTGTTCCTATGAAATGTAATTGTGCTACTGTGTTGGACATGGTTGACACTTGCCCGTCATGTTGTGGGTGAAAATTCATAAGACTGTTGCAGACATCGTAAACTTAGTTTCCGGTGAGTTTCTCTCAAGAGACTTATCAGTCTTTGAGTTAATGGAAACTTAGTTTAGGATGATTTGATTGAGAAACAGAAGTTAAAGTTTTCAACCTGTGTGAAGGAATTTGATTAAGAAAGATTATTGATCCAGTGGGCATGTATATTTTATTGTCTTGATTGTAGTACAAGAATTGTTGAAAAAGGAGACACCTGATTAATGTTTCATCTAGTGGGAGTTGTAAACTATGAAATATTAGTTTCAATAATTGAATTATTATTACCATGATGATTTAATGTGATCCGATATATGAATAACCACAATCAGTTGAGCAACTGCAAATTCCATAAAGTAAAAAAATTTGATATTTCTTCTGATAATGTGGTATATCTTCAGGAACTGAATTTTGATATTGGGTCAAAAAGTGTCCGGTTTTGTATTACTGAGTTTGATGACTCATGACTATTTAGAGATTCATCAAACGAAATTGGGTACAATTATGCAGGAATTGGATGATTGAAGGACCGAAAAGGTTTTTTATGAAAGGAAAAATTGGACTTTTAGCATCCTGAGAAATCAGTATATGGACTTCTAAAGACCTGTCTTAGTAGTAGCCTCCAGATTTGAGAAAAAAATTCTCAGTCAAGTTATAAATCTGAAGATCAGTGAGAGTAATTACATATATACCGATTTGTATACTGATGACACAATAGTCACTATTTGTATAAAATCTTGGTGTTTCATTTAAACCAATAAAATCCTCTTTAAAGAAACTTTAAATGATTGAGATTAATTTTGCATCTATGCAGAAAAGAATATCTCAGTAAAGCAAAGTTTTAATATTTATGACATGGATATTTACTCTGTTAGTGTTGAAATTACACCAAGAGTAATAAATATCAGTCATACATAATGAATATTTGGAAATATCAATAAAATGCAAGGAATACTTTATGCTTCCGCTTCTGAGAATTTTAATGTATAATGTGTTTTACATGAAATTTGTATAAGGAGTCCTATAATAGGAATTCTTGGTTGTTGCCAAAGTAACCCAAGAATATAACTTATTATAGAACATTAAAGTAAATGCATGTACCTTCATATAATTGATGTCTTGAAGGTGATAAGTTATTTAGACTCATCTTTAAAGTTCATGATTCGTGAAGTCATTTTGGGTTATGTCTTCATTTTAATATTGAGTTGCATCATTTATAAGTGCTTTATTGATTTTATAGTTTGAATATGTGGTATTTGAATAACCCCAAAATTTTGAGGTTGTGCAGCTTATCTCAAGACTTGGATAATGTCAACATTATAACAAAATTGTTGAGTATTTATTGTGCAAAACAATCTTTTTCTTTCGAAGAAATATAGTGAAAACTAATATACTAGTAAGCATATGAAGATAGAGTTTTCTATCATGCAGAAAGAGTATCGGAAACAACAAGTATATGTGAAAAAATACAAGTATAAAACTTATAAGTGCATATCCATCGAAATGAAGTGACGGTTGCCACGTGAAGATAAAATTGCATCGTAATGTATTGGCCCCTTATAATTAGATGATTGATGGATAAATTGTTGGTTTTCACATCACTCTTTGAGATATCATGAAATGCGTTGTTTCCGTTTTCCTGTTATTCCAATGTGCACATAATTGTTAATGGAATGAATAATATAGGAATTTGGTAATTCAAATTGAGCTGTTAAGGCTCTTGTGGTTTTCAGCCTTGTAAATTGTGAAGAACAAATGTGTCAATGTTGTAGTACATGGAAGGAAATATGTTGTTTGTTGATGTATGACCGCTACGACTCGCATTGACATATTATTTAACGATAACATTATGGCACATTGTAATGGATTAGTATATCAAGTAAGGTTGCGCGTATATCTGTTTGCCAACAAGCCCTTAATGAATGTGTTGATGTTGCAATGGGTCATATGTGCCAAGTGGGAGAATGTTAGAATTTTATGGACCACAGACCCTAGCCAACATCATTTGGGCCAAGCCTGGAAAACAGTTGATCCATTACCATGTTTCTCATCTACCAGAAGAATCGTGAATGGCGGCTCCTGTATGACAATTGCTGTTTAAAACCTGTTGGTTAGGATTACTTTGATGGTAAGTAATTCACTGCTATAAATAGCAAACTTAAGATGAGAAATATTATTCCTTGGCAATTATAGTGGTTACTACTAAATACCATCACACAATTAGTAACCTGAAAGTCTTGGTAAGAGGAATATAAGCTCTCATCCTTAGCTATTCAACAAATTCAGGAGAAGCAGAAAACAAAGGGAGTAAGGACATGGTGATGATGTCTACATCAGGTAAGTAATAACCATCTCCAAAAAATTCCGTGAATAGTTATGCAGCAAACTTGAATGTCCTAGATCTTATAGTGTTGATCATGTTAGAATAGTTGAATAGCATGATAGAATTTGCCAACATGCAGATGATGTGGCTTACTCAATAACCTTTGATGGCTTTCTCAATTGATCGTTGAAGCTTTTTGCATCTCTTATTTAGTCTAATATGATTCTCTTGGTTCATATACTATTGTGGGTTTTCTATTTACTCTATGTTTAGTTGTTAGTACAATTTGACTGTTTCTCAAGAAAGTTTCTCTTTGGAAGTTTTGGAAACGTCATTCCGATGTGGAGAAGGGGTAGTAGGACTTCAAATTGTTGATGCTCTTATTGTCAATAACTCAACATAACTTTGGGTAAACTTTTCAGTGACTAAAAACTACACGCTTTTTAGAGTCTTTGTAGTTTATCCCATGTAGGCTTTCTATAAAAATCATGTACCAGAACCAGCAACGGCATTGCAACTGAGAAGAAATAGTTAATTACTTGCTTTTCTGTAGTTTGTTTTTCCTTATTTTTCGAAATCTCTGCATTATCTGATTTCACAACTCAGATCAACATCGTCAACCCAATTTTTATCTCCTTTTACTGCATCGAAGAATTATAATGTCGGTGTTGAATATAAACTATTTTCCTCACCTGCCTTCGCTTATTACATTTTTTGAGGTAGAGGTCACAAAGGAAAGATAGTGTTAATGCATCTATGTATAAGAGATGGTCCCTTTTAGCACGGAGGGTACAAAATTACAATGGTTACACGAGGTCGTGCATTTAATTACACAACTTTTTATCTTTCTTGCAAAGTGCACTTTGAACTGCAGGAGTTCTAATGCCTCAGCTATCGCCGCAGAGCTATGCAAAAGCATCTTTCTTTGCTCAAAAGGTTTTAGGGAATATAAATGTGATAGGTTGGATTGAAAAGACGGTTGATGTTCGCAAAAACAAGTCCTCCTCAAAAGAACTTGCTTCCATCTCCAAATTTAGAAGTACATGACATGTAACTGGGATAATCTTCTTTTGGGATATCCAGAAGTCAAAGTTAAAGCAGGATCTTCCGGGTCATGAGGATGAGATATTTTTCTTCTCTAATTTTGGAATTCCACTGCTTTTTAATGATTTTGATTTATAGCAACATTAAAATTGATTTACACTTGGACTATTTAATGAAACTTAGTCCAACGCTGCTTTTTACTGCTTGCAGATCTCCAACAGTGTCGTGAAAGAGCTGAATCGTGACATCGTGGTATAGGGCACCTGAGCTCCTATTAGGTTCCACAGATTACGGTGTTAGGTATTGATCTTAGGAGGGCCGCATGTATTATGGAAGACCCTGGCAAAAAAGAGCTGCTGGATTGAATCCTCAACTATTAACCATTCCATACGGTTGATACAGGATCAAGATGTGGGTTATCAAGACAAATTGACCTTGTTATGTGTATTTTCCACTTGGACTAATGACAAATTTAGCAATTTCCTCAAGGGAAAAAAGAAATATCATTGTTACAGTGTTTTATACATAGTAGCTGAAATACAGACGTTATGGTGTACACTTTACCCTACTTCTCACATTGGGACAATCCTATTTCATCTCCTCTCTAATCCGATTTAGAAAGGAAATAGTGTTTTCACACTGTATCCCGTAGAATTTGCTTTGGTATGGATATCAGGCAGTGATAAACAAGTAAGACTTTAAACACAACATCTACCATCTAGAGCTAAGTCTCATAACGAAGAACTCACCGTTTTGGGGCTCAACCAATTTGTTTAGGACGTACCAAAATCCATATATATTTAGATCCAAATCTTATGACCAGTATTGTATTTGGGTCCCAAAAAATCTAAAATTAGAATTTAGGTCCCAGTGTTGTATTTAGGTCCAAAAAATCTAAAATTAGACTTTGGTCCTAAGACTTAAATCAACAGTCCAAAAGAATGTTAAATAACTGAAATTAGTAATTTAATTCTAACATTTAATTTATTTACTGATTATATCCCCACCTTCTTCCATATTTTAAATGGAAGCTATAAAATATGTCGCACTCACATGTTGTTCCCGGGAACAATGCGAACTTGATTGAACCATTGAAGACTTGAAGTGCTACCCACTATTAGTATCGCATGATATACTTGGTATCTGTCATTCTGGGTCTTGGGTTGGGACCATTAATTCACGAAGAGCCGAGTAGAATTCAATTAACCTCAATTGCAGATGAATAGTTTGTTTGAAATTGGAGAACTTGTAAGTTGTTCTACCACAAACCTCAAGAGAGTGAAGGTATATCGAAATTTGTAATCTCTTCTTCTGATTTAGTTGATGAAATTAAGGTTTGCAATAGATTTTTAGTAGGATATTTTGTGGGGAGTAGATTATCCTTCAAACAAGTCAAGGAAATGATGGAAAATGCTTGGAAGCTTAAAGGAAAATTTCGTTTGTCTCTTCATGAAGATACAATGTTCATTTTTGAATTTGATTTAGTGGAAGATAGAAGTGCTGCCATGGAATTTGGATCCATTACTATTTCAAACTGATTGTTCTTAATTCGTCCTTGGCAGCTTTTCATTGAACAAGATATTTTGGAACTGAAGACTGTACCTGTATGGATGAATTTGAGGAATGTTCCAACCCACCAATGGAATGCTAAAGGTTTAAGTATGATTGCTAGTGTAATGGGAGTTCCATTGTTTTCTGATAAGTACACTTTAGTTAGAACAAGGATGAATTATGCTAGAGTTTGTGTTGAAATGGATGCTAACAATGAATTTCCTGATTTTATCCATGTTGTGTTTGATGGCAAGGAGTTTAAGGTTACTATTGAATATACTTGGAAGCCTCCAAGATGCAAGAACTGTACTACTTTTGGACATTCAAATGCTAAATGCCCTAAGACAAGTAAAATGATATGGGCACCAAAAGTGAAGAAGATGGTTGAGAAAAGTATAGAGATAATGGAAGGAAATCTTAACCTTGCGAAGCTGGTGTTGAAGGGTCTGGAATTGTTGAGAACATTATCCAGGAATTGGTTCCACATAGTATGATTGAAAATGCAAGTGCTCAAGGAAATGAATTAATAGAGGTTGCCATTATTGACTTTAATACAAGGGATAAGGCAGCATCAAGCGAGTGGACAACTTACACTAAAAAGAAAAAGAATTCTAGACGGAAAAAGAATGCTTGTGTGCAGGTACCAACTTGTATACTTAATCCTTATAATGGCCCAGATTCTGAGGAAAGTCAAGAAGCCAAAGAGGATGATTTGAGAGAAGAAGAGGTTCTTGGTGAGTGGATTTCTTTTAAAAGAAAGAAAGGCGCAGGAAAAAATAAAAAAGGAAAGCAATCACAGAATCCTGAGATCCCCCTGGTTTTGAATCCCACAACAAGTTTCATGATTTAGAAGAAGAAGAAGAAGAAGAAGAAGAAGGGGAAATAGCCACATCCCAGTTAGTTTCGAAAGATTCAAAAGTAGGCAACGCAAAGCCGTCCTCGTCCAAGCAAATTGCGGGAATTGGTATGAAATTGACCCTTCCATGCATAAAAAAAAAAACCTCCTAAATCTAAAGTTCCTATTAAAGTATCGACTGATAAACTCGTCGAGCTTGGTGCTCTATGGGGCTTAGAATTTCCATCTATAAAGAATAAGCGTGAAGAAATGTTAAGTGATCTCGAGAAAAACCATGAGGAGTTAATTATAGAAGATGTTGACGAGTCAACTAAATGACAATGGGCTTTTGTTCCTCATTGCGGTCTGTAAGTTGCCTTTGGATTGGTAGGTTTCATAAGTTGTGTTGTTGATACTTAGAAACCTCTTCTTTCTAGTTTTTGTTTTTTTTTTTGTTTTGTTTTTGTTGGCTTTTTGCCTCTTGTTGGTTGTCTCCGCACGCACACGGCTTGTGTGCCTTTTATTCTATTCTCTTTGATTGATCAAAAAAAAAATTGTTGATGGTATTAAAGCAAAAAAAAGAAAAACTTACATGTTTATCTTTTTTTAAATATATCTCTTGCTTAGTGGTAAGATTTAAGAACAGATGAATCTATTTTTCTGGTTCATTAAGAATCATTCTTGATATTCATACAGAAGCTGTAAATGTCACTACACCATATGAATGCATTTGGATTATTCACATATTGGAATAATCACACGACTGTAGTACATTTAATTGAGAAAAGATAGGGAAAAAGTGAATTGATGCAGTTGTTTGATCATAGAAGAGCACATCAAGCGTTCATTAAAGAATCATTTAATTTATTTAGAAACGTTAAACTTCATGCGTTCTTTTGGGCCGAAACAAATACAAGAATGCTAGGTCTAACGGTAAATATGTTAATAGTTTTATGGGACTCTTTATTTCGTCCTCTTTAATTTTGTAGCTAGTCGCTTGGGTTGCAACTTCCTTTTTGGTTTTCTCCTTTTACCGGATTCTGGTTGTATTCATTGGGTTGAGGTACCCCTCTTAAGTACCTTCTCTCTTTAATGAATTTTCTCTTGATCGATCAAAAAAAAAACAGAGCACATCAAACAATCCAAACTCTTCTCTGCCAACACCAATTCAAGTTCAACATCTGTTTCTTCAAAGTCTCGAAATAAATCACTTTTACGTTACCAGTCCATATGTCGCATTCACCGGTTTGCCATGGAATTTTTTGGTTTATTTTAATCGAGAAGTTATAAAAATAAGGATATAATCAATAAATAAATCAAATGTTAGATTTAAATTAGTAATTTTAATTATTTAACCCAAACTCCATTTTAAATTAGTAAGGTAAAGAAAATCAATCTCAATTCTGGAACCCAAACTCTAATTTTAAATTTTTTGGATCCAATTATAACACTGATCACAAAGTTGGAACCCAAAGTCTAAATGTTTTAGCTATTTGGCATGTAATTGACAGAGATGGGAATCATTATTTACCATGCAACAACAACATCAACATTGTAATTCTTGCGAGGAGCAGCAATGAGGGTTCATCAATCTGTTAGCCTTTTTCCCATATGTGCTAAAATAAAGGGAAAAAGGATATGTGATCCATTAGCCCCATTAGCCCCCACTACTCTCTCCCACCTTTAGGAAAACCACCCACTATATATCTATCCGCAACTACTTTATGATGGCTAGAGTTAGTTTCACAGAGGATAGAAAATAGAACAGAAAGGTCACCAAAACCATTCTCAATTCTGCATACACCATCTACTATTGAGAAGGAGGGTTTGGCACCAAAGTTCATAACAACCAAAATTAGGGAAAACTTAAGGATTCAAGATCAATGGCTGGATGTATTTATAATCCCTTTCTTTTGCTTCCGCTTTAATTTGTATGTTCTTATATTGTGATTAGAACATGCATCTAGGTTTTATTTTAATATTTGGTATCGGAGCAATAATTAACCTCTGCCTTGATTAAGTAATTTAGGTTCTTTGAGTTTGAGTAAATTGGTTCATGAATATGTGATTTCTCATGGGGTTGTGTGAACGGAAACTAAAACTTAATTGAACTATCAAGATGAACACACCACCGTATTATGAACTGTATAGAACATAGATTTCTTATTCCGTGTGAAATCCGAAAATTCAGAATCTATATCAGTTTTTTAGTATCTTGGATAGCCTACTGGAAATAGGTTTTGCTTAAACAGTTCAGAGAGTTACATTCAATTCATCATGTTCTTTACATTGGGACACTTCACAATTTTTGTCTTATGTGGATGTCCAATCTTTGGGCTACATTGTGGATTAGTTTTTGCGTTTTGTATGATTGGTCGGGTGCTGATGAATTAGTATGAAATGCAATATCTCTGGTACGTAGGAACATACATAGTGTTCTGTATGTGTTTTTTCTAGATATTAATTGGGTGTCCGTATAGTGATGCATTGTTTCTAGTCATTCTAGTTTTGATGAGATTAACTACATTGTATCACGAGCACCAAACCTGTTCTGCCATGTTCGTGCATTCTCTTAAGCACTGAAAGCCAATTTGTAAGGACTCTTAAGACTCTTTAAAGACCTTTACATTAACTTTGGAACCTGTGCAAACCTTAGAAATGCTTTTTCATATTGTAGCCAAGCAGTTTTTAAGTGTTTTGATGGATAGACTTAATAGCACAAAAGGATGACTTGACACCATATTTGTCGTACATTCATACTTTTCCATACATTCGTAATTTAGCGTTTTATCACAATTCACTTGTTGATACGTGAGTTAAGTTAACATATTGCATTTGGGGCTCAGTGGATTTAATTTAATGGGCTCAGTAATTAATTGTACTTAATGGGTTAATAACAATAATGGATATTACTAGGGTGAATTCATTCTGCGAATTCAAGTACGGAACGTTAAGTACATGAAATAAATAAATTCATACCTCAAATTAAAATGAACGTTGGGCATGTGACCTTCTATTTTTTTCCAGTCACTATAATATGTTTAATCATATTAATTTTGTCCTAAAATATTTGTTGTATTATTATTTGTTGACATGTGCAATGGTTATAAATAATTAGTTATATATATTATGACCATTAGGATTGTACATGAACAAAGATTAAAGAAATATGTCAAGTGATTTAATAATTTTAGTAATTAGAGAGTAGCCACGGCATCTCTAGTTATTTAAAAAAATTCTTAAGAAATCACATGTGGAAACTAGACATAAATTTGTAATTAATCATATGTAATATGATAAAATATGCCCACAGGAAATTTTATTATATTTGTATGATTAATTGGGGTGAAATATTGAATTATGTTTCTTAATCTACCCACAGGAATTAAGTAATGAATATGGTTTAATAGTTTCATCATGTAGTTATGAATCTAATTTGAGTAGAACTTTAGCCCACAGGCAAGTTTTATGTCACTAGATTCATATTTTTTATACATGACTTGCATTGGTAAATCATGATTAAGTTTAAGTATCAAATTTTTGTGTTTATAAGCATATATATATTTTTATTTGCAGCAATTTTAACTGGAAACATTTCTGATGTCAATTGTGACATTCCTGAATTAAAGGGTGATAACTATAAGGTGTGGAAAGAAAGAGTGCTTTTACAATTGGGGTGGATGGATATCGACTATGTTATTCGGAAAGACGAACCACCTAGCATAACTGACACTAGTACTCTAGATGCAGTTGATCTTTATGAAAAATGGGATCGATCTAATCGTCTCTCAGTTATGTTCATAAAGACCAAAATTTGTGCTAGTATTCGGGGTTCTGTCGATAAGCATACTAAGGTTAAAGATCTCCTTAAAGCCATTGATGAACAATTTGTAAGTTCTGACAAAGCTCTTGCTAGCACCTTAATTATGAAGTTTTCATCCATGAGGCACAATGGGTTTAAGAATGTGCGTGATTATATCATGAGCATGAGGGATATTGCGGCCCAACTTAAGGATTTGGAAGTTACCATGTCTGATTCTTTCCTAGTTCATTTCATTTTGTGCACTCTTCCTCCACAATATGGCCCCTTTAAGATATCTTATAACACACATAAGGATAATTGGTCAATTAATGAACTTATGACCATGTGTGTTCAAGAGGAGGGGAGATTGAGGATGGAAGAGGGCGAAAAGGTGAACCTTACTATTGCTTCTTCTTAAAAGAAGAAAAGGGATCACAATAAGGAAAGAGGAAAGCTTTCAGTTAACCAAGGCATAAAGAAGGAGTCTTCGTGTTTCTTTTGTAAAAAGAAGGGACACATGAAGAAGGACTGCATTAAGTTTAAGACTTGGCTTGAGAAGAAAGGTAATTTTCTAGTGTTTTTGTTTATGAATTTAATATGGTTAATATTAATCATAATACATGGTGGATTGACTCTAGTACTACAATCCATATTTCGAATACCTTGCAGGGTATGACAAACCTAAGGAAACCAACGAGAAGTGAACATTACATCTATTCAGGCACTCAGATGAGTTCACATGTGGAAGTTGTTGGGACATGCAGTTTAATTTTAAGTAGTGGTTTTATTTTGCTTTTAGAAAAGACATTTTATGTACCAGGTTTCACTAGAAACTTGATTTCAGTTTCAAGACTTGTACCTTTATGAATTTCCTTTAATTTTTCAGATTTTGGTTTCAGTATTCTCAGAAATTCTGAAGTTATTGGTTATGGTAATTTGTTTATCGTCTTTATTTGCAAAATGATATCACTCAAAGTTCTATGCATGTTAATACTGGGTTAAAAAGATGTATTATGAATGAGGACTCCTCTATTTTGTGGCACCGGAGATTGAGACATATCTCCATTGAGAGAGTTAAGAGATTGGTAAAGAATATGGTAATTAGTACTTTAGACTTTACTGATTTTGATATTTGTGTTGATTGCATTAAGGGAAAGCAAACTAACAAACACAAAATTGGTGCCAAGAGAAGTTCAAACCTATTAGAGATCATAACACGGACTTTTGTTGTACGGACATGAACGCTAATAATCCGAAATACTTTATCACCTTCATAAATGATTATTCACAATATATGTATCTTTACTTGTTTCGTTCTAAAGACGAAGTTTAGGATGCCTTTAAATTGTTTAAGGTTAAAGTAGAGAAACAATGTGGTAAGCACATTAAGATTGTGAGATCAAATAGAGGTGGAGAGTACTATAGTAGATTTCTTCATAGCACTAGAATTGTGGAATCAAGAAATGCTAAATTTCTTGAGAATGACTTGATTAGTGGAAGTGATCATTTCAGGATAATGTTTCTGAAAAAAAAAAGATAATGATCAACTTCCACCTACTGTTTCAATGACAAGTTGATTGTCAATTATTTCTAGTGACTATTTAGTGTATCTACGAGATTCGGATTGTAATATTTGAGCCGATAATGATCTTATGTTATTTTCACAAGTCATATATTCTACAGATTCAGATTTATGGATCAATGTATATACCTTAAGGTCAGTGGGAGAAAGATTTGTTTTCTTGTGTTCGATCAATGTATATACCTTAAGTGTAGCCCATTGTAAAAGATGATTGGTTCAGTTTGGACCAATACCTAGGAATGACATTGAAAGGGGAACAAATGAAAAATGTTCCATATGCTTCAGCTCTTGGTAGCATTATGTATGCTCAGGTCTATACTAGACCCGACATTTCACATGCCGTTGGAGTATTAGGAAGACATCAGAGTAACCCAGGAATCGATCACTGTAAGGTTGCGAAGAAAGTATTGAGATACCTTAAGGGTACTAAGGATAACATGTTTATATATAAACGAACAAATAGTCTTGAAGTAGTAGACTAAGTTCGTTTTTTCTTGTTTTGAGACTGCCTCACATGGTGTATGGCTGAAAGGCTTCATATCTGGGCTAAGAGTTGTTGACTCTATTAGCTGAACATTAAGAATGTATTGTAACAATTCAGTTGCTGTTTTATGGCTAAGGATAATAATAGTGAAAGTCGAAGTAAATACATCGACATTAAGTATCTAGCCGTAAAAGAACGTGTACAAGAAAAGAGTGATCATTGAACACATTAGCACTGAATTGATGATTGATGATCCCTTGACTAAAGGCACGCATACTAAAGAATCCAAGGATCATGTAGTAAGGACGGGACTTGGTCCTATAATGTAGTACATTCTTTATGGTTTTCTGAAGCTTTTATTTTAGTTGGATTATTTCTCATTTGGAATTTATGTACGTACTTACTTCAGTTATTTTGTTGAGAAATGTCATTACAGTTTGACCTAGAGTAAACATATGGTTTATTCGTTAAGTTAAGTATGAGTGGTGAAAGACTAAGTATATTGTGATACATGGAAGAACAATTCTTGCTCTAAAGAGGATTAATCGCTATGATCTGTATATGGAGTTTTTTTCGTGAAATGGATCAAGTGGGAGAATGTTAGCCTTTTTCCCATATGGGCTAAAATAAAGGGAAAAAGGATATGTGATCCATTAGCCCCATTAGCCCCCACTACTCTCTCCCACCTTTAGGAAAACCACCCACTATATATCTATCCGCAACTACTCTATGATGGCTAGAGTTAGTTTTACAGAGGATAGAAAATAGAACAGAAAGGTCACCAAAACCATTCTCAATTCTGCATACACCATCTACCATTGAGAAGGAGGGTTTGACACCGAAGTTTATAACAACCAAAATTAGGACAAACTTAAGGATTCAAAATCAATGGCTGGAGATATTTATAATCCTTTTCTTTTGCTTCCGCTTTAATTTATATGTTTTTATATTGTGATTAGAACATGCATCTAGGTTTTATTTTAATACAATCAAGTTTGTTTCATATGCAGGCAGATCAAATTTGTGTTTTCTGTTTGAGATTAAGTCCATAATTCTGAAATCGTAAAACACTAATTTCATAATCTAAATGGCAGTGCCTTTGGAATATCTCAGAACCAAGCTAAGTTGCACTGCCTCTATTGATTTTATAATCTAAATGATCAGTTTGTTTGTGACCTTTATTGATTTTATAATCTAATCATAATCAGTTATGATAACTTAAAACTATGCTCCACTTAAAGTGAGTAACCCAGTTTCTAGTGGTGATTGATCCTATAACTGTTTACCGACAACCAGCTTTGTCGGCTTTTTTAGAGCCTTATATAGTTGTATTATCTCATATCATCTTGGTAACAGCTTAATGTTAGCTTTACTGAGAGCACCACCAAATCTCTTTTGACTTATAACGAAGAGACACACCTCCTAGATAATCTCATCTATCGAATCAGAATATGTGTAAAACTTACCCATTTTATGAAAGTACAAAAAGTTAGTGGTGAGACACAAGAATTCATACTGCCGAATGACTAGTCTTGGATTCAGATACAAATGATAAGGAGGTATTATCCACAAGTAAGACACTGAAAGGAAAATTTATTAACCAACACAAAATGCAAAAGGTAATAATTACACATACTTAAAGACAGAATTTGAACCAAAAAAAAGAACAGAAACCAATTGCGAATTTCTGGCTGAAAAAAGCGATGATACTCTACGAGAATAAAAAAAAACCTGACAAGTTTCCAAAACCAATCAAGATTCACAGCAGCAAAACATTTAGCTGAAAATAACGACAGTCACATATCATCTTATAGTACCAGCTTTTATGTAATTGGATAAGGAGGAACCAAATTTTATGTCCTGTTTTCATTTGCATAACCACTGTTTAAAAAGTTGATTGGCTAGAAACTGGTTATTAATTTGCATATTCAATGAAACAGGGGAGTGAGATACCACGAACCAGAGCATTGGAAATTTGGTGACATGCTATAGGTCAATTGTATTTAGCTACATATATTTCCATAAACCAGTAAGTTTACACATTCCCTAAAATTGTCCACAAAAAAGAAGCTCTTTTTACCTATTGGGATTTAGGACCTGGATATCTACATCTTAATCTCATTGAATTTCTGATGATTCCAGGCATGTTCTACACAAATTCGCAAATGAAGGTGTTTCATTGGGAGCTTGGTTTATTGGCTTAGATGTGGAGCAATCGATGATCGGAGACTTTGTTGTGGTACTCCTCCTGGTAAGTTCTATAATACTATTTTGGTTTTCACGGCCACTACCATGAATTATAAATTTTATCACGAATATCAATGAAATTAGAAGCTAAAGTATCTACTGTGTATATAAAAATAAATAAACAAAAAGAAGAAAAAAAAGGATAATTGGGAATATATCCGGATTTGAATTATCAGTTGAAAATCTTCCTATAACGTTAGAAATTAAGGGATATGTCCCAGCCGTTCATTTTTTCCGTTAAATATATATTTTTAGACAGTTATTCTCTTGACATTTAAATTGGTCTCACACCATCATCAACTCCCGCTTCCGTCAATCAATCATCATCATGATCAACTTCATAAATCCGAGATATATTTTCAATTTTTCCTCTCTTTAACCATTAAATGTTTTATGTGTGGAGGGCATAACTGTCCAAAAATATATATTTAACAAAAAAAATCGACGGATGGGACATATCCATTAATTTCTAACGTTATAGGACATATCCCTTAATTGCTAGTTCAAATCCGGGATATATTTCTAATTTTCCAAACAAAAAAAAGAAAATCTATCAGACATTACTTGTGATGCGCACTTCCTGCTTAAGACTTCTGATACAAAACTGGTCGTATCAACTTCAGTTTATATGGACATGGTCAGGTAGACGTAAAATGGCCCAATAGAAGATTCAGCAAATGGTTATAGACAGTGGGGACTTAAAAATCCAAACATGTCACTTTTTGTCCTAGTTTTTTACTTCCTAAAAGGCGGTACAGTGGTTTACGAACACACCAGTTACAACTTCTACCTCTTTGCTGGTTGTTTGGCTAATAATAAGCTCCGGCTGAACCTCCTCTTTTCTGTTCTTTTATATTCGCATGAGAATGAACGCACAACCAATGGTTGGTTCAGGTGGTATTTTTGACTTCATATTACAGACTTAATTATCAAAAGACGGATTAATGTATTTAAGTCCACATACTACTATTTCTTGTCTTGACAGATCTCATTCATCGGTGAAAATTTAAGTCCACATACTACTCACATAAAAGATATGATCAGACTACTATTTATACTGAGATTGTGCTGCATATCTGGTCTGACTTGTAGACTATTTTCTAACAAACGATCAATAAAGGGCAACAAAAAGTAAAGAAGCGCAATCAGATTATATGCAAACCCCAATCATACTACTAAATCGTTCATTCAAACTGAGTTTCTCGATTGATTTACTCCAACCAGCAAACTTAATCTCGATTGGTCTGACTTGTAGACTACTAAACCCCAACCAGCAAACTTAATCTCGATTGAGTTCCTATATTTACTCTTTGAGTAACCTATGCACCACCAGATAGTATATGCTTAACTACAGCCTACAGGTTACGAAGAAAAGAGCTTTGCAACCAAAGTAAAAGAAAATGCACTTGATATTAGTGCCTGATAGCTTCTCTGGCGTAAAATCCACAGGATAAATCTTCTTGTTCTTGTTTGCATCTACTAAGTGCAGACTTGAGCTTCTGAGAAATCACAGTAAGCACTTGTGAAATTGATAGCCTCAACACCTTACTGCATGGAAACACACAATACCATAGTTATTTCATCAACCTCTGTACAGAGCTTCCTATGTGTAATGAGTTCAAAAAACAGTATTGAAACAATTATCATGAGGACCCGTTACTATAAAACCGTGTTTAAGCAAAACCCACTAATCAAAATCTCTTTCGAATCCTTAAATACAATCAATTTCAAGGCATTTCTTTAAGGCATTTTAGTTTATCTTTTACCTGTCCCTTTTTGTTTTACAGCAAATTCGCATTCCTTCCTTATTAGTTCCCTGAATTTCTTCTTTAGTGAGTTTATTGTTATGATTCATTCCTTTGTTTAACCAGTTTCCTAAATTTATTTTGAAATCATTTCCTTTGCCTCTGTAATCTTCTTTTCTGGATCTTCTTTTGCTTAAAGCTTAAATTCCCTTTGATTTCATTCCTGTGTGCTCCAAGTTCTGTTTATAATTTATCCTTTAAACTCTTCCTTTCTTCATTATGAATTTGTTATCCTGTAACGTTCAAGGAATTGGTTCCCCTACCACAAAGGACCATTTGAATCATCTTTGCAATGTTCATAATCCAAATTTATTATTCATATCCAAAATAAAAGCATCTATTTAAAAAATTGAGTTACTTCTCAAAAAATCTCATTTTAGTGACTGGTTCATTATTCCTTCTATTGGGAAAGCAAAAGGACTAGCAATTACCTGGCATAACAACTATACTGTTGAGTTAATTTCATCGCAGTTAAATTTGTGTCATTTTAAGTTAATGATTAATGAATCTCTGGTCGAACTAACATGTATTTATGAAGTTATGGATTCAGATGACAAGTTTGAGCAATGGTCGTATATCAAGCAAATTAGAAGCCAAGTCACAAACCCTTGGATTTTGATAGGAGATTTAAATTTTATTTTGGATTTTTCATAAAAGCAAGGAGGAAACAACACTAACTCCAGTAGCAGATCTTACATCAAACATATAATAGACTCCTTGGTACTTGAAGATGCTGGCTATGAAGGAGACCCTTACACTTGGTCCAATAACCGTCAAGGCAAGGCAAACATCAGTGAGAGAATTGACAGAGGCCTAATTTCTTTCAAATGGATCCCATTATTCCCGACACTAAGGTACGCCATCTAGCAAGAGTAGGATCTGATCATACCCCCCCCCCCCCCTTTTGTTAGATTCTAACCCTCTCTTAGAAAACTATCAAAAACCTTTCTGCTACCTTAGAGCCTGGATTTCCCATCCATCTCTACCATAATTTTTAAAAAATTCTTGGAACCTCCATAACTCTGATTACCCATATTTAAATATATCTGATAAACTTAAACTCCTTTCAATGGACTTGACAAATTAGAATCATGAAACCTTTGGTAATATTCATAATAATATTAAAAATCTAACTTCAATTTAGAAAATACTCATAAAGTAAGTAACCCGAACTTAAGATTAATCAAACAAAAAGAACTTCAAGTTGAGCTGGGTAAATGATACAAAATAAAAAATGACTACTATCACCAGATTTTCATAGATAAATTCTTTAAGGAATTTGACCAAAACACAGAATATTTTCATGCAACAACTTCAAATTGGAAAAAGAATTAACTATATTAACTCTCTTAAAGATCCTTCTGGTCTCTGGATCCATGATAGAGATCAAACATACTCCCTTCTCAATTAGCACTTTTCTAGCATTGACACTTCTCAACCCTCTAACAGTTCCAACCCTCTCTCAGAGTTTATGAAACTTTGCATTGATCAATATGAAAAGACTCTCTCATCATAATACAATCTCATGAGGAAATTTGGCATATTTTAAATAACATAAATCCTTGGGGTTCCCCAGACCCATATGGTTTTCAACTGGGATTCCTCAAAGCTCACTGGGAGATTTTTGGAACAAACATTGTAAAAGAAATTCAGGATTTCTTTAAAACCGGTTTTATGCCTAAAGAACTCAGTGCTACCTATATAACTTTAATCCCAAAAACAAATACACCTCAAACCCCATCATATTTTATACCCATAAGTCTAAATAATACTATACAAAATTATCTCAAAAGTAATAGCCAACAGATTAAAACTGCTTTTAAACAAATTTATTTCTCCAAATCAATCGGCTTTTTTACCAGGTAGACAAATAACATATAATATCATCATTGCTCATGAATTAATCCATTCAGTGCAAACCTCAAAAGCGAAAAATTGTTTTATAGCCTTGAAATTAGATATTTCCAAAGCTTTCGATCGAGTTGAAAGGTCTTTTTAAAAAATGCTCTATTATCTTTTGGTTTTAATCAAACATGGGTTAATCTTATTATGCAATGTATTTCAACTTCTTCTTTCTCGATTATGTTAAATGGATCACCTGGGCTCATTTTTCACACCTCTGGAGAAATTAGACAAGGGGACCCCCTCTCGCCATATCTTTTCATTATTTGCATGGAAATCCTTTCTAGATTACTAGAGAAAGCCATCAAAGACAAGAAGATCTCAGGTATCAAGATTAATAAAAATGCACCTACCATTTCTCACCTTTTCTTTGTAGATGATTGCTTTCATTTCAAGAAAGCTGATTTAGAAGAAGCAAAAAAACTTCTTAAAATCCTTAACCTCTTTGGGCAAATAACAAGTCAATTAGTAAATCTTAAAAAATCTGGCATTTTTCTCAATCCTAGGATTCATCATCAACATAGTAAAATAATTGCGAGAATCCTAAAGGTACCCTTTTTCTCCAAAATTAATAAATATCTTGGTACACCTCTTTCCTTTAAGAAAATAAAAAAGAAAATTTTTGAACCTTTGCTTCAAAAATATTATTATTCTCTTAAAGGTTGGAAATCCAAACTCCTTTCACAAGTAGGTAGAACCATACTCATACAATCCCTACTATAATCTTATCTCACGTATCAAATGCAATGTCTTGCTCTACCTAAACCAACTTTAGATAAACTGGATCATATTCAAAGAGATTTTTGGTGGAACGAAGATAATAATAAAAAAAGGTGGATATATAAAAGCTTGGTCAGCTATTTGTAAACCCAGATTTCAAGGAGGATTGGGAATTAAAAATCCTCATAGTTTCAGTATGGCTTTACTAACTAAACTAGCTAGTAAACTTATTTTAGAAACGAACAGCCTTTGGGTTCAAATTTTAAAAGATAAATATTTCCCTTACTCTCAACCTTTTGATTCGGAAAAAAAATCCAATTTATCTTGGATTTGGAAAAGCATTAAAAAGGCCTACAAATAATAATAAAAATTTATATTTGGAAAATAAATGACGAAAAATCCACTAATATCTGGAATGATCCTTGGATACGTAATAATTATAATTTACCTAGACCAGATAACAATGAGGATGATATTCCTTAAATGGTAAATGAATTAATCACAGAAGATGGCAACTGGAATACAACGTTCTAACAAAATCTTTTTTCACATGAAATAAAAACCAGTATTCTTGCTTTGACCCCAAACTTGGATAGTCCAGATAAATTAAAATGGAAACATCATTCGTCGGGATTTTCTCCGTTAAAAATATTTATAACTATCTGATTAATAACCCTTCCTTGGATTTGAATTTCCATGGAAAAAACTTTGGAATATTAAAGCTATCCCTATGATTAAATTATTCCTATGGAAACTTGTAAACAGAGTCCTTCCTACTACAAACCACCTTGCTAAATTTAATGTCGAAATTAATCCTCATTATGTTTTATGCTCTTCAAATGCCCTAGAAAATGAAAAATACCTTCTAGATTGCTCTTTTTCTAGATCCATCTGGCTTTATTTCTCCTTTCTTCCAGGAAATATCAATACCTCTTCGAACTTAATTAGTGATTGGGTCTCCTCTTGGATTCTATCCCCAGTTTATGCTACTCATGCTAACAAAATAGCCATCATTCTCTGGTTCATCTGGAAACGTAGATGCTCAGTTACTTTTGAAAAAATAAATCCATCCCCAACAATTCTAATAGAACAAATAAAAAAAATTCTTCCAAAAGATAAATTCAATTTCCCTACTTCTTCAGACATAATACTCTCAAATAGCCAAATCAGGTCATAAATTTAGAATCTGTAGGAGAATCAGACTGGATTATTTTCAGCGATGCCCCGTTTCAAGAAGAAGATTTATCTATAGGCTATGCATTCATTCTCTACTCAGCTGACACTGAATCCTTTATGCATATTGGAGGCGAATCAAGTTGGGCGTCATCAGCACTTCATGCAGAAGAATAGCTTTACTCAAAGCATGTTCATGGTTGAAGAGTAATATTCTTTTAAGAGCGATCATTTTCACAGATTGCAAACAACTAGCACAATCCGTACACAATAAAAAGGCTAATTCGTAATGGGAAGCAGAAAACACCATTTGCGAGGTTATAACAAGACTAAAGGAGCTACCTCAAGCACAAGTCCAATTCATAAATAGAAAAAACAATAAAGCAGCAGAAAAATTGGCAAAAGCAGCTCGAGTCAGGACACTTCAATAAATATCTTCTAATATTGAGCATAATATATGTAAAAAGAATATTTATTCTACCATTGACAAAAAGGAGATAAACCACTTGATGTATTACTTAAATTAATTAATATAATGCAGGTTTTTATCAAAAAAAAAAATATTAAGCTTTGTACAAAAATGTTAGTGTTTCATAATAGGTCAGATAAACTATAATGAGTTCATAAATCATGTAGACAATAGTCTAATATAGTTGTGGAGGTTGAATAACAAAGATGAAGTTTAGTAAGACTGAAGAAAATAAACAGTAAAATTATAACCTTGCGAAGTACTCTGAAAATATTTTTGGAGATTTCAGAAATAGATTGTTGAAGTTCTTAAGATATTGATGAAATCGATCGAATCCGATCGATATAATGGAGATGTTAAAGAAGTTTGAACTGGTAATGTGTTTAATTTGTTGTATTTAAAAGAAATTTCTGATCAATGTGCTCGATTATCTGAAGGTTGATCTCAATTTTATGAAATTGTTATGAAAAAAACATTGTATTCAAGTTTTTGGGACAAACTTTGTGATGGACAGGATTACATATTAAAAAGCCTCCTAAAGTCGGCCAATAACCCGAAAAATAACTTTGTTACCTTTAGATAGGTACACCCCCGAGCAATATATGTTACCCCCATTAACACCCATGCATAACTATTTCTTTCCCTTTTCTCTATTTTAAAGCACAACTGTACTCGTAATTGTTTGGGAAAATAATTTTCCAAATCTTGCAAAGTTCCAAAACAAGAAGAGGACAGATTCACGAGGAAGATGTGTACTGGTTGTACTAGTGAGTAATGATAGTATGATACCGATTTTTGTTGACAATTAAGTAGAATGGATCATAGTTAATTATGCTTAAGAGCCACTTAATTATCAATGCAGTGATAAAGATAGTTTGAGCCTTTAGCATCAGAGAAAAAGGCCCAAAAACACAACGAAAAGTTCTGTGGAGTCCCATCGAGGAATCCTAGCTAGTTCTCTTCTTTTAAAAGGGTCATAAAATTTTCACCATTTTTAGAAATATGATTATGCATCGTGTGGAAGTTATGATACTGCAGTAAATTCAATTGAACCACGTCCGATACAACACGCACGCAGTACTTGCCATAGTATCGGCCAGGTGTAGCTCACCACTCTTCAGCCTCTCTATCAAATGGAGATTAGGATGAAAGTTTACTGCGAATCTCAAGGTAAATTTTCTCATCAGTAGAATCTTTTAAAATGCCAAGGGACTCCGTACACTAGCATAAAAATGCGTTACCAAATTTCTGAACCACTGATTGAAAGATTCCACCAAACGTGATCATCAGTTAGACGATAACAACTTTCGTACGTTAAAAATAGAACTAATGGTAAATTTTATGGTTGGTAAATCATTTAGCAGATCTAGGTTTTGAACTTGAGAGTTTGCTGGCGTTTACATCCCCCCTGCATCATCAAATACAGGAAACAAGTAATGAAAAAGCTCATTGCCGTTTTCACTTGCCGCTAAAGATGAGCCTCACAACTAATAATGGTTTCAGTTTCCGCTCCCATTTTTCGCATTTATCACACTAAAAACTGGATTACAACTCACCTCACATGGTCTGATCTCTGCTTCACACGTCTCACTCAAACCATATTAATGTCCATCTCAAAAAATCAGACCCTCTCAGGGCTCAGACAGAGACATACACATGAGAGAGAAACAGCGATAATTAAGAACTCATTTTGTGAATGTGAAATGACCAAAATAATGTACTACTAATTTCAATTAAAGGAAAAAGAAGAAGAAAACCCCTTTAAGAAACAAAGTAATGGCACTTATATTAACAATCGTTTCCTCAAATCATCAAGCTACAACAACAAATCTAAGCCTTTTCAGCGAAAAAAGAAGAAAATCTAAAACAACAGAGGAAAGATCTTGAAAATTTTAACAAAGATCGATCTTTCTCTTCTAATTAGATGGATATACTTCTAAACGTTTAGAACAATTAGTACAGAAAAACCTTCTTTTAGTCTTAAAACAGAGTGGTAAACAACAAAACCTCCATTGAACTTCAACATCCATTGATTGGACTTTCCCACCACAGTATGGACATAATCCTGGTGCTTGTTGTCTTCCCAATATCTTCTCTTCTCCACTGCAAATAAACAAAAAACACATCTTCTTTTTATCCACTGCAAATTAATGGACCCTTTCTCTCTATCTACTGTGAATGAATTAAAGGGTTTTTGGAAGTGTGGGTTGATGGGATTTTTTTGATTAAATGATTGTAGACTGGGATTTGGATTCTTAAAAATTGAGAAGCAAAATAACTTATAATTTGTTTGTGATAAAGAATGGGAGTGTGGTATTTATAGACGGGGGTTTTCTTTGAAAATGACGATTTTGACCTTGTGGTAAAATTTGGTGTACGCTTACGCGCGCGTTGGTGTAAATTTGGGTCACTTTATGACTAACTTACGCAGGTCAGCCGCATATTGCTTCAACTGATATTTCGCATACCGGTCATTTCTAGGCACCGAATATATCAGATGTTAGTATTTGGTTTTAACTTTTAAGATGTAAGTCCCACTCTTTTTTAAAAAAAAATCCAGCCCATTGTTGGTTCCGTTTGTTTCTACTGTATCTTTTACTCGAGGGATTATGGCTCATTATGGGGACGTAGCTAAGACTTCTCCTTTGTGAGACAAATCCAAAAAGTTTACGCTGTCGGTTACATTTACGGCCGTCCTGGCTTATTCAGTCCACGTTATTTGTTAAAAGATTTTAGCCTACTATTTATTGGTTTTGCTAGCACATGGATTAAGAATTATGATTTTCCTTATAAAATGTTGATTTTAATTATTTAATGTTAAAGTTTGTGTCCTAATTTGTGCATCCCTCTGAACAGGGGTGCACATTCCAATCCTCCCAATTAAAAGGGTTTTGATGTTCAGAAAATCAGTGTTGGATTATTACTTTTCAAATAAAAGTATTTCTACTTAAAATATAAATTTCCATCCAAGAAAAATATATTTTTTCTTTTATATTTTTAATTTTTTTTTTTTTTCGAATGAAATATGTATTTTTTTATTTATATAGTCAAATCACATATTTTTTTATGAGGATGTTTTAGGATGTAAACGTGAGGGACAAATAAAAAGTTATCATATTTCTTTTCTTTTATATTTTTAATTTTTTGGTTGTTTTTTTACCAAATGAAGCATGTGTTTTTTCTGTTTATGTAGTCGAATCACACATTTTTTTATGAGGATGTTTTAGGATGTAAGCGTGAGGGACAAATAAAAAGGTGTCATTTGTTCTTTCTATTAACTGATTCTAATAATTTAGTGTTCTAAATGCCTAAAGAAAATATTTTTAAATCTCAAAATCATATTAAAAAGATAAAAATGATAACTTTTCATCAGAAAATATTTTCTTTTAAATTAATTTTTTAATACGTTGAAAACAGTTAATAGAAAAGACAAAGGAAAACTTCTCATTTGCTCCTTATGTACTCATCCAAAAGATAATTGTTAGGCGGAAAATCACTTTTACTAGAGGGGAAACCGACTTTCGGGTGGATTCAAATAAAAAAAACAACTTTCCCCTATTAATAATCAATTTTTATGTTGATTTTTATTATGCGAGCATTTCTTCATATGCTTTGTCTTTATTACACGTGAAAGAGTCTCCGACAACTTCATAAACTTCCGCCCAAACAACCGGTGGAAAGTTGTGTAAAATGCTTTGTAGTCTGTAAAAGGAAAACCACTTCCTTTCTAGCAATTCATGTTACAATGTCAAAATGGTATTTCAATCTGGGAAACATAATATTCAAAGCATACAAAGATTGTTATACTAAGGTCAAACATGAAAACATAATGTAGGCAACTAACATCATATTCATTTTTCGCACTGGAAGAAATGAACCAAGCAATTGAGTAACACCTTTATGTATACAAAATTTTCTCGAACAAGTCAATATTAATTTCACAAGAATTGACAAAAAGAAATGAATGTCAATGCACCTGGTCACAAGTTAGGGTAAGCGTGATATAGAAAGTCAAAATCAATAATGAATATTGATAAGGGGAAAGTTTTATTATATCCACCCCTCTAGTAATAATAGTTTTCCCCTTAACAATTAATATCTAAAAAGGCCCCCATCAAAAATTTATCTGTATAAAATGGATATTCCAAATACTATTGTAGATGGTGGGTTTTTGTCAGGGCTAAAATGGTAAAAGATAATATTCCTGACCCGGGTCTCCTAAATATTGAACTTTGTAATTTGTAAAGAATTTTAAAGCAGACGCTCATCCCTGTCTCTCTCTGTATATACGTAATTACATGAATGAATCACCTAGCTGACTCATCATATTATTACATATACGAGCAAATTCATTAGATGAATAAACATTCATCCATGTACAAAACTATTAGAATAGCACTAGTGCTTATTATAAATGTTCTATGATTTTTACACAACAAATTACTTTATGTCAACATTCATGCTCAACTGAATGATATTGACTTACTAAAAGTTTCTATACAACTTTGTATAGAAGTATGTATCATGTTACATATGAATTTTTTAGACATAAATATTCTTCATTAAACATTCAAGACGCAAGCAAATGGTCCAAAGACCTAAAAAGGCGTTTTACACCAAGCTTGTCAGGCGCAATTCTGCACTTCCTTGTATAAAATCGCCATCTGGGAGCAATTGGTAATGAATTAAGGGATGAGATATATACAAAACTCTTCGTATGGATGTCCTCTACAATATACCAAAAAATCACATCAATCGTACAAACGAGCTAAGAGATATGATCAAAATATTCAACTAAGTTGCAGCTGAAAAATTCCTCAAATCTTCTTGACTTTTGTCTGTTTAGTCTTTTTGAAGCCCTGAACGAACTCAAAAATCAAATCCTTCCTCGTTATGAGGTAGCTGGTCTTTTGTGCATCAAAAAATTTGGGTATATTATCGAAAAAGGACTTCGTATGAATATTTTACAGCGTTTTCGGTGAAAACCCTAAATCTGAATTTTCTGACGACAAAATTTCACAAGAATTCTCTTATCCGTCCAAGTCCAAAAGGCTGATGCCACATTACCTTTCTGTCTTAAGTGAGACAAAGCTAGTCCTTCTTAGGATACTAAGTTTGTCCTGCTTATGATATAAAATCTTTTCCTACTTAGGGTACAAAGCTTGTCTTGCTTATCTTAACAAGATTTTCCGTCAATCTTAACAAGCTTGTCCGTCTTAGGGATTTAGACAAAGCTTGTCCGCGTTAGCTTAGAATCGAGCTTGTCCGTCTTACCCTTTTATAGCAAGCTTTTCCGTCTTACTCTTTTATACAAAGCTAATCCGACTTAGGATTAGCTCCTAAAGCTAATCTGTCTTAGGCATTAGCTCCTAAGCTAATCTGTCTTAGGCATTAGCTCTTATTATTCATCCTTCTTAGGTGTTATCTCATAAGATAATCCACCTTAGTATTAATTCCTAAGGCCCATCCTCCTTAGCATTAGTTCATAATGTTTGTCTTTCTTAGAATTAGCTCCTAATGCTTTTCTGTCTGAGCTTGCTTCACATATACAAGTTAAACAACGTTTGAAACCAACGTTTTGTTGGTGAAACACAAGTTTATTTTGAAACTAAATTTGGTTTCAACTAATATTTGCATTTTTTTTGTCGTGAAACCATGTCGAAATCAAATTTGGTGTTAACTGATTTTTTCCTAGTTTTTGTCATTAAAACCGATATTGTTGGTGAATTCAACTTTTGAAAAAAAAATAAAAATCTAAACTCAGAGCTAATGTGGTAGTTGTGGAAGTGTTTGTTATCGCGGCGGTGGTAGTCGCAGAAGTAGTACTGGTGGTGGTACTGCTAGTGTTTATATAACAAAACATTGGTTTAAAATTGGATCCGTGGAATTTGGTAATTTTTATAACAACCTTACTAATAGATTCCTTTTAATGAAAAAAACCCCACAAACTACCATTTTTACCGTGTGAAAACAATTGGACGATGAGCGGTGAGCGGTTAAATGTGTTGGAATTATATCCTATAATAATACGGTGGATTATATGTAATTAATGGATTGCAACGAATTTGCAATAGTCAAATTTCAATGCTCATTTCAGCCGCGAGATAGACTTTGGGCCTTGAGGTAAATTAATTTGAGCCCATACTGATAGATCCAAAGTAATAGTGGTAAATTCAGGTTGCAATGATATATTTTGAGTTATAATGCAAATTTTGGTTTACCAGATAGATTTTGCATTGCAATGGAAAATTTTGGTTTATAGTACTAGATTTTAAATCACGAGGAAAAAATTTCTATAAGGCAAAATTTGGATTTAGGTCACATAGTAATTATAACTACTATGTTTCCTATTATTTACGTAGAGAATAAATATGATGGTCTTTTAGTATGAGCTGTGTTGTAGAAGTAAATATGAGTACAATATTAAAATACGCAAATGTGGATGCGTTACTCAGATAATGTCAATGAGCAAGCAGACCGCGATAAGACAAGTTAGGATTATGCAAGTAATGGAAGTAAATCAACACTCAACACAAGAGATTTTACGTGGTTCGGCTTTGCCTACTTCCACGGGGTAATGAGTTTAATAGTTTATTAAGTAATGATTTGGCTTACAAGTGAGAGTGAGAATATGAAAGCTATGATTACAAAGAAATAACTTGACAAGATTTAGGATTTTCTTCTCGCTCTTGGATCTAGCGACATGTTTGATCCCTTTTCTTGAGATCAAGTCTAGTATTTATAGACTCTCTCCTAGACAACTATCTTTACTTGCGCAACTCATTGATATGTCCCTTTCTTGAGCCCGTTACGATCTCACTGAGGATTTTGATCCCTTGAGAGTCTCCACTTGTCTCTGCGTCACTGACTCAGTATTTAATACTGAGTGGAACCCAGCATCGCATCTGATATCTCTAAAAAGGTGTTACACATAGGTGACGTCAGGAGATACTCTTGTGGATCTTCCACGTCTTTTCCTCGAGATGTGATAAAGTGGATTAGGCAATGATACTAATCTAAAATCCAAGTATCGCAATAAGTGAAACCCAAGGAGTGTCAGAACTACTTTCCCTAACTGGATGAGATACAAGCATCCTCGAATGCTGGTAGGAATGCTACGAAGCGGCCATAAACTGGAGAGACTTGACCAATTTAAAAGATCATTTGATGAGATGAATAGACAAAGCTTCCTGCTTTCACCCATTAGCATCCAAGGTCGTGTAATTAACACTTGGGATGATATTATCAATCGTGCTAACCTTGGTATGGAAGTTATGCATGAACGTAATGCTCACAACTTCCCTCTAGACCTAGTTGTTTTCGAAGCAGCAGGCATTCTGGTTGTTCAATATCGCCAGGAAGAAGGCGGTTTCTAAAACCGTCTTCAATCGGCATATTGAGCCCTTAATCTTACTTTTTGGGGTTCATCATCAACTGAACTGAGATAGCAGTCCACTAAAAAAAGGAAGAACATGCAAATCTTGTTGTAAGGTCGGTGTGAATAAGAAATGATGCCTTTTGGTATTTCTCTTTGATTCGCATGCAACATAATCCTAGTATAAACCTTGGCTCCAAATGGCGCCACGTGTCCATCCGAATATTTATATTCACAGTTTGCCCCTTTTATTTTGTATTCTACCTGAGGCATGATGGGAAGAAAAAATTACCCACACCTGCCGCTATTTAGCATGTTTCCCATGATTTGCTCTAAGTTCTTAATCGTGTAATCAATTTCCCTAGGATCTATGACTGACTAGGATTTGGATATTCCCCCTCTATAAAAGGAAAACCTTGGACAGAGAAAAGCATTTATTTCGTTTTTCCCTTGTCTTCTTTTTTTTTCCAGTCTTTTCACTCCTTTTTGCCGAAGTTGTTCATCTTCATCGTTACCTGATCTTGTTGGTGATCAAAGCTTCTTTTCTAACTTTTTTTAAAGTAAGTTCTCTCTTCTACTTCTTATAATTTTTTTATTGAAGTAAAAATTTTAAACTTTTATTCCTTGTCTTGATCGATTTCTCCTGCTGTGATCATGATTTGTTGTTTGATGACACTATGATTTGATTTTTTCACCTGGCTTTTAGCTTGATATATATATTTATTTTTCTATGATGATGAATCTCTCATGATTCTGAGTTCATCATGCTTAATAATAATTATGAACTGGAGTTCTTTTGAACTTTTCAGTTCACAATCTCTTTTAATTTTTGATCTCGGAGTGAGAATTTATTTTCTCTGTTTGTGTGTTTTGACTGTTAAGGATGATTTGACTGTTCTTTGAATACTTGCATGCCTTCCATGTGGTGTGTTTTTAATTTTTTATTTCTTTTACTAATGACTTTCCCTTCTCATATGAAGTTATTATGAGGTCTCCACGACGTTCTCATCGTAGAGATGATAACGTGCGTTCATTTCGATCCAAGAGTAAATCCAGTCGTTATGCAGTTAACAGACATAGGCGTAGGCCATATCCATATCAATCTCCTTCTCTTGAGATTGATACTAGCGTCACGCCTCCTCCGTATTGTAGCCCACGAGAGCCAGATGTCATGATTTTGGATGAGTCCATGCCTCCTCCTATCGTGCAACTACCTCCTCCACTTTCCTTCCCGTGGATAAAGTTCAAATGGGCCTTGCCTATAGCTATCATGACTGGACTATTGCAGAGATCAAGACCTCTTTTAATTTGGAGGGATTTGAGGTGGAGTTGCTCCATAGTGATGCTTTGACGGAGGAGATGATTCGTCAATTTCCTTTTGATGATATGAATCTTATTGTTATTGTTGGTCAACTAGAAGCTGGGTTGGTTCTTCCACTTTATAGTGAAAAGAATCTTTTCTTATTGGATGTTCTTGCAAATCAAACCAAGTACGCAAAGGATAAAAAGACTCAAGTGCGCCATATTGCTCAGTACGCGGGTAAATAGTGGCGCATCTTAAATGAGTATTGGCGTCGTAGCACTGGTAGAACCAGTGTTCTCCATCATTTTCCTCAATTTGATCCTAAGGAGTATACTCCCTGAGAATTTCAATGCTACTTATGTTGATTTCGTACAAAAGACTAATACCATATCTTGGAGCTGTAGTACTCGTCACATGCCTATGGGCGCAGCGGAGAAGAATAAAGGTGGGGTCCACCTCTTAACCGATATTGACAAAAGTAAGATACATGAAGTCTATGATCGCACTACTAAAACTTACGTTCACATCCATGATGAAGATAGGCTACGTATTGATCATGACTTTCGTTGGTATCAAACTGTCTTGAAAATATAAGGTCCTTGGTTTAGAGGCTGGTCTGCTGCCAATGTGCCCCGCACCTCTCATCTTGTAAAGTATGATGGGTATGTGTCGTGGCGTTTCAATATATTTGGTTGTTTAGATGTAAGTACATCTTTTTAAAACACTTTTTATTTTGAGTTACGATACAAAATATGAGTTGTTTTATCAGTTATCTGTTTTTTCGCGCAGAATGAGTGTCCTGCAGAATCCTCTGATAGCCGAGCTGCTATACCACAGTCTTTTAGACACACACGAGGTTCTGAATCGCTTGATGCGGTAATTGTTTTTTTTATTTATTTTTCTCTAGGCTCTATCGTGGCTTATGGTTGCCCCCAACACCTATTGATTTAAGCGCTTGTTGGTGCAGAATCCAAATAGGCGCAAGGGGTCTTCCAAACCTACTAACTCCTTCACTACGAGAGTTGAGAAAGAGGTGGATGACACCGCTTTTAGCTCTCAGGGTTTAGTCCTTGAGATTGTTGAAAGCAATCAAGATAGTAACGTTGTTCCTTTTGTTTTAGGGTAAATGAGTAAAGGGGAGACTAATCCTAGTCACAACAAGGACTACACCTTTCCTTCTATGGGTAGAGAGAGAAAAGAGGATCCATTTCTTTGTACTATTCCTTTTCTTTTTAGAGACTTATATACTTAACCATCCCTTAACACCTATCTCCCTTTAACCCCTTATTATTGCTAAATTGTCATCTATCATTCTTGTCCCCAACTTCTCTTCTTATTAATCTCATGTCCTCGTACTTCCATGGGAACATTTCTAAATACCGGTCTTGACCCCTAAGTTCCTAAGGTGGTGATGAGCTTAGTCTCATCTAACAAGAATGACTCCCCTTATCCATGGGTAGTCATTTTTCAGGTATTAACATTAGCCCCCTGATTATTGGGCTAACCGTTGGATAGCTCAATAGTCAAACCCCACTTTTAAAACAGTTCTCCCCTTGACTATCTTCTTAACACGTACCTCACTATCTCACTCACCGGTTGGTTGATGACATACCACACTATATATTCAGTTATCCTTCTCTAAGTAACCGTATCACTTTAGTCAGAGTAAGGTCTCTTCTATATATTTACAGTCTCTTCTTTACCACTTCATTTCCTTTTTTACTGCGGATCTATATTTTATTGTTCTTGATGTCAGACGATTCCCTCAGACATTCCTCATCGGAAGAAGAGGAAAAAGCAGGAGAGATGGAGTCTTAAGCGGGGTCCGAGTATGGCATCCAATCTGATGGCGGGTCTCTCCCTTTGCCGGCTGATGGACAATTATATTCTCTGCTAGAAATTCTTGGCAGCCGAGATCTCTATGCCGTTATGCAGCCCCCATTTTTTTCAGATAGTACGCGGGTTACGCCGACTGATGATTACCTCGATTCTCGTTTAACAAACCCGTCTCTAATGCACTTATTTGCATCCCCTAAGTGGCTCATGCATCCGGAGGAAGATGTTCTTCTCTTTCACCCTTTTAACAAAATTCCGTGCATGGCCATTGATCGTGGGGATTATTACCTTCTAATTATAGATCAACGTTCTTCTGCTGAAACTTCTCCCCTCTGGAAGTCTTGGGTCACATACATCCATTCCAACCCTGACCATTTAGCCACGATTCATTTTTTGGGGATAGAGAAAGTTATAGACACGTCTCTTTATCGTGTGGTAGGTAGATACAAAAGTGGCATAGTCAGACTTTATTCGTGTTGGATTTCTCGGTTGACACTTTCTTTTTTTCTTGGGGTGAGGCGGCTCCTGTATTGGATGATGTTTTTGCTTTAATAGGATTGTCGATTCATGGATCTCACCTGTGTGATGAGGTGGCTATATTTGAAGCTATGAATGATGTGAACATGACTCTGTGTGCTCACTTGATTGGATGCAAAGGCAAATCTCGGGAAGTCCGATCGGGGAAGAAGGATGATTCCTCGGTAAAAGATGCCCATCCTATAAAGGGGAAGATCGTTGATTCGGGAAAATCGGCTAAAGGGAAGTCCAAGGTTACCCTGTTTTGGCAGCAAGAGAGAAAGTTGCAGCCTCTCCTACTGGTGGGAAGATGATGGCCGATGCTATGAAGGGTTTTGTTTTTCTACCAAGCCGACCCACTCGAAGTGAAACCCCTTCTGTTTGCGGTACCAAGGGGCAAGGTCAGTAAGAACAAGCGCGCTTCTTTCCCTTTATGGGTGAAGTATTGGGCTCCAAGTCTCGTAGATGGGGAAGTTAGTTCTCCTGTGCAAATAGGAAAAGAATGCTCGTGCCGAACTAGCATCGTTTCTTCTTTACCGGCTTTGTCATGATATTTTTGAGAACAGACCCCGTGATACCATCAAGAACGATCTCGTGTCGATGGTTGTACTGATGTCACGTGGTATATCATTTTCTCTAGCGCCCATGTTCTTGGGCGGTTTGCATCGTCAGTTGGATCTCCAATGTAAAGACATTCGAAGGGTGGTCGCTCGTCACACTGTTGAACCCTATATCGCGTTAAATTTCCTTTAAGCTTGGGCATGAGAGAATTTTCCCGAGTATGCTCCTCCAACTAATGATTTAGATGTTCATCGTATGGAAAGAGTTTAGAAAGAGGATGGTACTTTTGGTATGGTTCCGACTTCTTACTATTATCCTCGCATGGCCCTGTGGCGCGGGAAAGGAAAAAAATCCGGGAATACTCTTAAGGATTATATGGATGTGGCCAAGGAATTCAAGCCTTTTCCTTATCATTACGCCTGTTCTGGTTCTCTTCCTTACGATTTACTACTGAGGTTGCGGATGTGACCCTGAACTCTGAGCAATCTTTGGCGAGTGACGACTTTGACTATATTATGGTTGTACTGCTTGTTATCTCCTCGGTTTTTATTTGGGTAAGTTTGTAGCAATGTCCTATAATTTTGATCGCGTGGATCGCCATCTAGGGTTAGACCAAAGAGTCTCGTCTTTGTATCCGGATACGTATTCTAGTGACGAAGCTGATATTAAAGTTAGCTTCGACCGCTTTGTGTTCAAAGGAGAGACGCGTTTGGCGGACCGATCGATTCTCTTTTCTTTTCTTCAGCATTCTCCGACGCGCGAGCTCTTTGTCTCTCCCAATTGGTATTCATTTCAAACAGAAATCCGGAAGCAAGCTTTGAATTTTCTTCTTCGTGAACCAGGCATTCCACCTGCGCTATCCTCGGATGACCTTAGGTTGATGCATGCGTCGGGTCGTATCAAGTTAAATGAGTCGGTAGCTCTTGGGTTGGGTCTTATGCACTGTTCAAAAGGTCGTTTCTTGGATCCCTTGACGACTGGTTGGACTCCCCCGGCTAACCAATAGTTGTTGAAAAAGGGGGTTAAAAAGGAATAAATGGCTTCTCCTCTGCCGCAAAAAAAGTCGAGCAAGGTCCAAACTCTTCAGCCGGCTCCGGGTTCTTCTAACCAAGTATTTATTATTATTATTATTATTTTTATTTTATTTTATTTTTTATGTCTGAGTCTCTTTTTTCTCCTTAGAAGAAAAAACAACCCCCTTTCTTTTTCTAATTGTATGTTATCAGGGTGATCTCCTTGTTGGTTCTGTTGGGTACAAGCCCTACTCCTTTATGGTGGAAGAATATCTTAACATTCCTGAACACGAGTGGTCGCCTCATCGTAAAGCTAAAAAATCTAAGCGTGACGCGGGAATTTTACCTACTCTGTGTATTCCCTGATTTATCTTGGCTAATGCTTCTCCTATGTCTTCTTTACAGGCCAAAGCTCGGGATGTCACTAGTACAACTTCTTCCTCTTTCGTGGATCATATTCATAGTTTGGGTGTTGATTTGTCCAGGGGTGGAAATGTCGTTTCCTCACGTTTACATGTTGTTTTTCTCAATCCTCTGGTAGCTACCACTACTCGTCCTCAGAATCAGCCTCAGGAAACGCCTATAATCCTGCTTGGTTCATGTAGTCGTGGTGGTTCGTCCTATTGTCATCCTGATGTATCTCAGGACCATGTGTCTTCTGAAGAAAATCTATCTCCTTCTGGTAATTATTGTCCCTTTTGGTGTCCACGTGTCACTTTATTTATTCTGTGTTTGTCCTTTTTGATCAGGTGTCGAAGCATATATATATATATATATATATATATATATATTGTTTTTCCTATTTATACGTCCATTTTCTTATCTTATTGTATGCTTTCTTTGTATTTTTTGTTTTATTTGTTATCCATTATTATCCCCCCCCCCCTTTTTTTAGGTTCTGTTGGTGGTTCAAAGTCGTCATCGGGTTCCTCTCATTCTCCTTCCGATCAATACAAGCCTTCTTCTGCTCGCGCGTTATCTCCTAATCCCCAAATCTTCTGAGGTTGATTTCATTCTTTTTTGTTTCATCCTCATTATCATTCATCTTTATTTTTTATTTTATTTTATATATCTTATCCTCCCCCCCCCCCCCCTTTTTAGATTATGAAGAAGCGGGGTAGCAATTCCGTATTTAAGAAGGATGCCTCCAGCATCATAAGCAATGTTAAACGTGCGCGACTCATATGGAATGATTTCGTCCCGGCTACTCAAGAAGAATTGGACGCGCCTGTTCTATTGGATAAATCGGAAGATCCTTTCTTTTGCTACCCTTCCGTTGTAAGTACCGATGAAGCCGGGGCAACTGAGAATCATAGATTAGTGCATGTCTTCTGAGTCCCTTCGAACTTAGCCGCCACTTACAGCTCGATTTTCGAGCGAAGCGATCATATGGTGAATGAGGGTATGATTAAGGATATGAAGACTTTAGTCTTTATGAATAAAGGCTTGCTTGAAGCTGCGGAGGGGCTTTCCTGAGCTCGTGATACTCTTCCTGCTGCTGATAAGCTGAAGGAATGGGAATCTTCCATTCAAGCTGGCATAGATCTTGAGTTTCCTATAGCGTGGTTGTCCCAGTTGCTGGGTACAGTGAAGAGCAAGTTTGATCCATGTTCAACCCTTCCGGCTCAGATTGCTGAATTAGAGCAAAGTATAGAGGTTTTGACTAAAGTGGCTCAAGAAAAGAGGGTTGATCTGAACAAACTTCTCGTCGACGTTTCAACAAACTACACAGAAGGCTTGTGAATCCGAAGCTTTTGTGACCCGGGTGTGAAGACCTTGAGCATAAAAACGGGATTTGGCCGCTTTCAAGGAAGTTTAAGTTTATTCTCTTTGGTATTGAGTGTTTGTAATATGTTTGTGCTTATCTTGGATTTGGTTGGCTTCCTTCTTCCTCTCTCCTCTCTTTTTTTTTTTTTGGAAACTCATTGGGGATTTTGATGACTTTTACTGTGACATTTTAACTGTATTAAGTGGTTGTTTTACTCTTGATATTTATTTTGGTTTGTGTATTTATTTATTAGTGGCGCCTGAAATTCAGGATATTCTATTATAGTGGTGGTTGTCTGTTTATAAATAGTTCTCATATTGTTCTTATTTTGTTTAATCTTTCCTGATGGCTTACCCTGCGGCAGCTGCTCTTATTCACGATTTGGAACAAAAACTAGATCGCTTGATTGATGCTAGATTTGATGCTGAAGCGCGATGGGAAGCCACGTACGTTCTCGCAATGAAGTGGCCGATCGATGGTATAAAGCGGGTCTTACCCATCAGGCGTTCACCATTAGTGATTTGGCCGTTAGTGCTTACCGCAATGTGTGTATACGGCTTGTCTAATGATGAGTTGAGTATTGTTAAACGCATTCTTATGGAAGCTAATGAGACGCGTTGGAAACTTGATCAAGATATTCCTCGTACTGCTAAACTACTCTGAATTCTCCGCGTTGTTGGGATGTATAAGTTATAATTGAAATTGCTCGTTTTTTTGTTTTTGTTTTTTTATGACTGTTGTATTTGTGGTTGTAATTTATTTCGTGATTATCTTGTAATTAAATGCTTCGTTTATTGTCTGGACGCGTGGTTGTACCTGTTATGGATTCCTATTTAAAGTTCTCCCTTGAGTTACGTACCTTGACTTGTGCGTGGTATTTATTTTTATTTAAGTGTTGTCGGATTTAGTTGTTATTTTTTTTGTTTGTTTTTTTAGGTTTATCTTTAGATTTTACTTTATTTTCTAGATTTTTGGTTTCAGGTACTTAATCTTTGGCACCCAATCGTTGAGATTACCGAAGGTGCGGAATTCAAACTCGCAGGGGGACAGTACTACAAGAACCTTAATTTTTGCTACAAAATCCACCTCCATAAGAGATGGGTGGTCCTCAACCTCCAGAGAAGAAGTTGCGAGAGTTGACATCTCCATGTTTAGATTGGCAACCACTGTGCATTAACATAGCTGTACCAGTGGAGCTGAAGTCGAATCTGATTAATCATCTACCTAAGTTCAAGGGATATGCATGTGAAAATCCAAATCGTCACCTTCAGCAATTTCAGAATACGGTGACGAGTCTTAGGTATGGAAACGAAGCCACTGAAATGGTTACGCTAAAAGCCTTTCTATTTTCATTGACAGACTTAGTAGAAGAGTGGTTGTATTACCTTCCTCCGGGGAGTATTACAACATGGAAAGAGATGAAAAAACCATTTCTAGAGAAGTATTTCCCAACTTCTAAAGCGGCATTTGTTCGTAAAAAGATTAGTAGCATTCTGCAGATTACTGGGGAATCTCTTTATTAATATTCGGAGAAATACAAACGGTTGTTGGAAATATGCCCATACCACAAAATCTCCTCAACACTCATCATTCAATACTTTTATGAAGGATTACTTCTGGAACATAGGAACTTGATTGATGCAGCTGCAGGAGGTACACTTACCGAAAAGACAATCTCGCAGGAAAATAGTTTGATTGATAGTATGGCTTCAAATGCACAACAATTTTATGCCAAAAACAACTCACATGTCAGAAGAGTTAGCGAGATAGAAGATTCTTCACAATCGGAACAATGGTGGAACAATATAGATAAAGTAGTGCAACGAATGGCTGCAGTGATTATTCCTACTTATGAAGAAGAGGCCGAACAAGTGAATGTTGTGTTCCCTAATCAGAGACCAAGGTATGGTCCCTATTTTAACACTTATAATCCTGGTTGGAAAGATCACCCAAATTTCATCTATGAGAACAAACAATCTGCAGCTCCTAATCCATATGGGCGACAAAGTGGTTTTCAAAAACCACTGTTCCAACCAGAACCGCAACCTCAAGATCCAAAGGAGGATGCCTCTGATAAGATGATTACCATGATGCAAGGTCTCTCATCCATGTTCCAACAAAGTCAGCAGCAGAACCAACAACATTAGCAGAAGACTGATTCTGCCATTAGGGATTTGCAGACTCAAATAGGGAAAATGGCAACCGATATGAATCTAATGAAGGCACAAGCATCAACAAAGCTTCCCTTTACAACCTTTTGTGAATACAAGAGAGAATGTTAGTGCAATAATTCTTAGAAGTGGAAGGGAAGTTGCAAATTCAAGTCAGCAGAAGCAGGATAGTGGAGAGATAGCACAAGACAAGGAAGAACCAGTGCCTATAGAGGAAACCGTACCAAATGGAAATCCAACCTCAACTGGCCAACCTAAGGACACGGTTCTTACTTTTACCACACCAACTCCCTTTCTCATTCTTTTTCCAAGTCAAAGAAGCAAGCTCAAGATAAGGAGATCATAGATATTTTCAGCAAGGTGGAAATCAACATCCCATTCATTGAAGTGATTAGAACAGTACCCATATATGCTAAGTTTCTGAATTAGTTATGCACAAAGAAGGATAAGTTGATTGCTAACCAGATTATGCAGGTGGATGAAAGTGCTTCAGCTATGCTATTGAAGAAGATCCCCGCAAAGTGCAGTGATCATGGGGGTTTCACGGTACCAATTACTATTGGTAGTCGCAGGTTTGAGCGTGCTTTGCTTGATTTAGGAGCATCCATTAGTGTTATGTCAGCCGATATTTATGATTATTTGAATCTAAGACCTTTAAAGGAGACAAGGATTATCATTCAATTAGCTAATTTGTCTAACATATATCCTAAGGGACTCGTGGAGGACGTGTTGGTTTAAATGAATGAATAAATCTTTCCGATTTCTACATTGTGGGTATGCAGAAAGGGGATAATTGTTCGTCTACTTCATTACTTCTTGGGAGACCGTTTATGAAGACTGCAAAAACAAAAATTGATGTCGATAGTGGGACACTGACTATGGAGTTTGATAAAGAGATTAAATGCTTCAATATCTTTGAAGCTATGCGTTATCCAAGTGATGTTTATTCTGCATCCTCTATCGATGTTATTGATTCGTTAGCTCAGCAGATGTTTGATTTGAGTAGTGACGATGAACCTGGGATTGTGTTGCCATAAAGTATTGATATTGACATCCATGGGATGCCTAAATTGGACATTGACGTTGAAAAAGGACTGTTGGAGATGTGTGGTGCTTTAACGACACTACAAGAAGCTTAAACGTGTAATATTTCATATATCTCTTTACCCGTAATTGATGGAGTTCATTTACCTTCCATTGTGCAGGTACCTAAATTAGAACTGAAGCCTCTTCCCAACCACTTGAGGTATGCTTACTTGGGTGATAAGGAGGAGATTCCAGTTATTATTGTAAAGAATCTCACAGCAGTACAAGAAGAACGTTTGATTAGGGTTTTAAAAGAGCGCAAAACGGTCATTGGTTGGACGATTGCTAATATCAAAGGCATTAGTACGTCCATATGCATGCATAGAATCCTAGTAGAAGACGATGCAAAGCCAGTACGTGATGCTCAACGTAGGCTTAACCCCCCCGATGATGGAGGTCGTGAAGAAAGAGATCCTCAAATTCCTAAATGTGTGGGTGATTTACCCAATTTCTAATAGCAAATGGGTTAGCCCGATATAGGTGACACCTAAGAAGTATGATGTTACCGTTGTCAGAAATCAAGATGACGAACTTGTTCCTACACGAGTTCAAACAGGATGGAGAGTATGCATAGACTACAGGAAGCTTAATTCTGCTACCCGAAAGGATCACTTTCCTTTTCCTTTTATTGATCATATGTTAGAGGGGTTTACATTCACATTATTGATTTTTGGACGGTTATTCGGGTTACAATCAGATTGTTATTGCACCAGAGGATCAAGAGAAGACTACAATTACTTGTTCTTTTGGTACGTTTGCATATAGACGGATGTCGTTTGGTCTTTGCAATGCGCATGCCACTTTACAGGGATGTATGGTTAGCATATTTACTGACTACGTGGAACGCATCATTGAGGTATTTATGGATGATTTTAGTATTTATGGTAATTCATTTGATATTTTTTTAGAAAATCTTAAAGTTGTGCTTAAAAGATGTATAAACACTAATCTTGTTTTAAATTAACTAGGAGAAATGTTACTTTATCGTAAACTATGGTATAGTGTTCGGTCACATTGTGTCCTTTCGGGGGCTTGAAGTAGACAAAACAAAGATATGACTGATGAAAAACTTACAATACCCCACTTCGGTGAGGGAGATTCGCTCGTTTCTTGGTCATGCATGTTTTTACAAGAGTTTTATCAAGGATTTCTCCAAAATCTCAATGCCGATGGGAAAATTGTTGCAAAATGAGGCTACTTTCAACTTCGACCAGAAGTGTAAGGATACTTTTGACAGATTGAAAGGGTTTTTGACAACTACATCAATTATCAAGTCACCTGATTGGAATTTACCGTTCGAGTTGATGTGTGATGTGAGTGACTATACAGTTGGAGTTGTTTTGGGTCAAAGGGTGGACAAATTGTCCCACGTTATTTACTATGCATCTAGGACCCTAAACGATGCACAAATCAACTATTCTACCACGAAGAAAGAGTTGTTGGCTATAGTTTTAGCACTAGAAAAATTCAGATCTTATTTGGTGGGTACCAAGGTTGTTGTTTATTCTGACCACACAACACTTAGGTACCTACTCAAGAAAAAAGAAGCTAAGCCAAGATTTATACGGTGGAATCTGTTATTGCAAGAATTTGACATAAAAATTAGAGACAAGAAAGGTGTTGAGAATACAATTACAGATCATCTTAGTAGATTTATTGTTTCCGAGGAAGAACTTCCCTTACAAGATCGTTCCCCAAACGAATAACTTTTCTCAATAGAAGATTCAACACTTTGGTACGCTGATATTGTGAACTACTTGGTTACGAGACAAGTACCTAATAAAATGTCTTTCAAAAGATACATCTTAAGAAGATAGCCAAGCAGTATGTGTGGGATGAGCCCTACTTGTGGAAATATTATGCTGATCAGATTATCCGCAGGTGCGTACTTGACCCTGAATTTCAATACATTCTTACTGTCTATCATTCTTATGCTTGTGGTGGGAATTTTAGTTCTAAACGTACCGCTCTCAAAGTTCTTGGGAGTGTCTTTTATTGGCCCACCTTATTTGAGGATGCGTATGCTTTTTGAAAATCTTGTGATAGATATCAAAAAAACGGGCAATCTAGGTGCTCGAAATCAAATGCCACTCACACTGATTCTTGTTGTAGAAATATTCGATGTGTGTGGAATTGATTTTGTGGTCCCTTTTGTTAATTCGTATGGAAAAATTTATATACTTCTTGTTGTGGATTATGTTTCGAAATGGGTGGAAGCTAAAGCCACCCCTACTAATGATTCTCAAGTTGTTTGTGAGTTTGTGAAGGAAAATATTTTCATTAGACATGCACACCACGTGTGGTTATTAGTGATGGAGGATCACACTTTCAGAATCCTTCTTCTCAAGAAGTACAACGTTACACACAAGATTGTATCACCCATAAACTAGTGGGCAAGCTAAAATTTCAAATTGTGAGATTAAGTCAATTCTAGAGAAAACCGTCAATACCATACGGAAAGATTGGAGATTGAGGCTTAACGATGCATTATGGGCGTATAGAATAGCATACAAGACACCAATTGGCATGCCTCCGTATCGGTTGGTTTATGGAAAAGTTTGTCATATCCCGATTGAACTTGAACATAAGATTTTATGGGCGGTAAAGATGTACAACATGGAGTATGATGAAGCAGGGAAGCAAAGAAAGTTATAACTTAATGATCTAGAGGAGATACGTAACGATGCTTACGAGAGTTATCGTATATACAAGGAGAAAATAAGCTTTTCCATGACAAAATGATTTCTCGAAAGAATTTTGTTGTGGGACAAAAAGTTCTTCTATTTAATTCTCATCTTAAACTATTTTCTGGTAAGTTAAGGTCCCGATGGATTGGACCATTTGTTGTTACTAATGTTTTCCCTTATGGTGCAATTGAGGTTACTAGTCTCACAACCGGGACAATTTTCAAAGTCAACGACCATAGTTTGAAGCCATATTATGAAAATTCTCCTACGGGGAATGTGGATGTAATTGAACTTCGGGATTTGCTCCCTCTGGAGGAGTATTACGGGCAGGTAGAGAGTCGGGATGACGACTTTAAACCAAGTGCTCCATGGAGGCAACCTATTGGTTTTGTATTTCTATCTTTATCTTTTGATTTTTATTAGTTTTGTATATCATATTAGGAATTTCCCATCTTGATTTTACATTGGAAGAGTCAATTTAAATTGAGGACAATGTAAAGTTTAAGTGTGGGGGAGTGGTTAAGCATTTAGATTTTTAGTATTCACTTTTGTAGGTAGAACTTTTAAACTTCTTGTACATATTTGCATGGATACCTCCAAATTTTAGATGTTTTAGAGTCACTTTGTATATTTCTAACTAACTTTACATATGGGCTTCTTACCGAAATAATTGAACTTAGAAATAATAGAGAATGACATTCGGAGTTCTTAGTTGTTGAGAGTTAATACCGACAAAATGGACTTAAATCGCCGGTAGAAAATACAGTATTAGAGAAGATGATCATTCAATACCCAAGAGTGAGGCACCAAACCTTCAATTCTTTGTACCTGTCTAAAGTGTCCGTCTAGAGTGTTTCATCTGTTCAAACTCCGGGTAGAATGATGAGCTACCCAACTTCGCACCAATTTCAGCACTACTTTTTGATCTCTTGAGTGCTATTTTTATCAATCATGAGGGTGTCATCAGAATCGCTAACTCTATCTTGTAGTCTTATTTGCAGTTGGCACCATTCCCTCGACAACAACAGGTCCATTGAAACACCATTATCATCAACAAGTGGAGCATACAAAATTTGAAGAAAAGTTGAAGACGTTCAAGGTTTACAAGCAACAGTACAAGATAAAGCGAAATTCATATTCAAGTAAAGCAACAATTCAATGAGCAGAATTATATATACATGTTGAAGACTTATATACAAGAGTGAAAGAAATCAAAAGATGGTAGTTAGTAAAGTTCAAGATATCGAGACAATACAAGTTGTGAAGAATCAAATGGTAAAGTCTTTATTCCACAACCATAGTAGTTTCATTATTTATTTTAATTTCATTTTGTATTTTATCATTCAAAAAAAAAAGAATAATGATTATCATTGCTTTAGTGTATATCTCCTTTTGTATTCACCAATAAGGCCGTGGGGAAGAAGAAATCTATAAATAAGTTTTTAGCAATAAGAATTTAAGGAAAGGAGTTACAATTGTCAAGGTTCTATGATGTTCAAGAGTTCATCATCAACAGTTGAAGACCGAAGACTAAAGATGTTTCTATTGGATGATGTGAGCCTGTGAGAGTGGTGTTGATTGTGAATCGGGTGAGAAGGTAAGTAAGCATTCCCATCCTTGCATAGTGGTTGATTTCCTTTTGTAGAGTTCAGTATAAAAATAAAAAAAAGGTTATTTTTCGTCCCACGTTTCTATGGGATAACATCTTTATATAATTCGGAAGGTTACCTTTGCTTCCCACCATTCAAAGTGCGCAGAATTCTATCTTCACTCCTGCCTGAACACGTGAGAACTATAAAGTGCGTCTTTTGAGTGCATATTCATAAAATCTTGTTGGTGAGGCAGAAATCATTTGATCGCTCTCGAACGTGGATTCTTTCATATGATGTTTTTCTCCTAACTCAAGAGATACGCATGAGATAACGTTCTTTATACTTCTAACTTCTTAATGTTAGTGTGCAGAAACTTTAAGCCTTCGTAGCTCTTTGGATGCATGTGCTCTGGAACGTTTGGAAGTTGGAATTTAGGTTTTGTGGGTGTACCTCTTGTAAACCCTCATGAGACCATAACTCGTCCACTAGGGACACCTAGGGGATGAAAGGCTTGTTACACATGCTAAGTGCAACCGTGTCCTCGACGAAATAGAGTTGTTGTATTTTAGTATATTTTAGATAGTAGTTTGCTCTAGGACTAGCAAAAGCTAAGTGTGGGGGAATTTGATAAGTGCATAATTTACATGTTTACAGTGTCAATTCCATACTATTTTTAGCTATAATTCTTGCATATTATCTTGTTTTTACTTTGTTTTCTATTTTATTTATTTCTTTAGGTGAATCATCCGAAAATCAATGAAAATGGTATTGAAAAGAGCTAAGAAGAGAAAAGGGTTTATTCCATAGCGAAAATAAGAAGTAAGAGATGAAAAGTACACTTTTGAAGTGGAAATCCAAAAGCATTTATATCTAGGAAATTCTCCAAATCTAGACGTAAAACAAGTCGAAGAAAGGACCAAGTTCCACGTACGGCTTGTAAAGCATCAAAAGCTAGTCGTAGACCTGGGAAGAGAATAAGAGTTTCGTCAGATTTATGGCTGGGAAATCATTTCGACCCAGCCGTAGAAGGAGTAACGTCCAAGAGAAGTGTCAGGGTCAGATTTACGGCTAGGAAATCATCTCAACCTAGTCGTAGACAAGTTGAAGAGTTGAAACATGAATTCCAAATTCACTTATGGTTGATTCTAGCCATCCATATTTTGAAGACACCACCTTGCAGAAGACGAAGATACTAATCCAATGCAAAAAGAATAAGGTCAACCGGGCGTCGGATGAAGGAGTTATGGCCAAAACGGTGAAGGAAGAAAAGTGAAAACTCAGGCTCAGTTACGGCCAGGAATGCAAGCACGACCCAGCCGTAAGTGACCCTGAAAAATCACCTAAAAATTGATGTTTTGGTTATGAATAGGTCGTGGGATAGTTCCCAACCGTAACTAAAAGAGTTTGTTACGATCTGGACTTCTAAAAAAGAGAAAACCCGGTCCCGGAAGGATTCTAAGCCCTAGATATCATGAGTACTATATAAGGAGACTCCCAAGACATTAAAAAATAATCTTTTGTAACCTTTTACATAACTTTGCAAGTCTTGGAAAGGATCAACAATACAACTGAGCAAAAGTTAGGGTTTCAGAGCAGTTCTCGTTAATCGTAACAGTATCTTTTTACTTTTCTCTTATGTATAACATGGATGCTTCTACATCCATGAGTAGATAAAAACCTAATTGATTGAGGATGAACTCTAAGTTCTAGACATGATTTGAGTTATTTTATATGAATCTATTTTGAGTTCTTCACATGATTATTGTTTAATTGATTATGATTGTTTTATATTATGATTGATTAATTGATTGTTCTAGGTGGCCGACTAAATCAGTTTATTGATTGATCTATTGCTAGTAAGGATTAGGACATTTGTAATTGTTGAATAACTCATACACAAGTAGAGCATGTGAGACCTTTTAGAGGGATTTTGTGGAGCTATCGCGTGTAGAAAACAACAATAGAAAGTGGACCTTGCGCTAAGAGTCTAACTACTAGGATCAATCTATAAAGTCATAAAATATAAAGCATTTGGCCAAATTACACTTCACGTGCGCTACTTCTAGGTGGTTTAGACAAATAGAATCTGGTATTCGAGCGCTTCGGTACCCAGTGACCTAAGGACTTTCGAGGACAACACTGCTCTAGCTTCTATCCTACGGTTGGTAATAATCTGTAATGACTAAAGAATAGATGAGTCTACTAATTCAATGATTGTATAGTAACAAAGAAGGATTCCTTGATCATATCTATCTCCATTGCTTCCAACTTAATTACTTTTAATCGCTTTGTTTACTTTTATTAAAACCTAAAACAAAACCCCCCTCTGTGACACATTGAACAACTTAAACACCTCGCTCCTTGTGGGAACGAACTTGACTTCCATTATATTATTCTTTAATTAAGTGGAAATAAGATCACTAATTTGATTGTACCCACGACATGCATCACATGCCATTCAGAAGTTTCGATATTATATATTGGTAAATATAATAGTGTTGATGGCTAAAAAGATGACCCTATAATAATATAATAATGTTGATGGCAAAAAATGGTTGTTGCGGATATCAGAGTTTGACATAGCATGTGTATCACCAAAAGAAATAAAGGGAGAAACAGTCGCAGATCTACTTATAGCTTTTCCAGGAAAAGATGATACAACAACTCATGAAGACGTGCCTGGAGAATTCCCAGACATCTCGCTCGCTGAAGAAAAACCTTGGTTATTATACTTTGACGGCTCCGGTACCCCAAGCAACAATACTGGAGGAGCCGGCGTGATAGAAACATTTTTGTGTATGATTTGTCTCAATTCTATATATCGTTAGTACTCATTTATGTATTAATAATGGTATTCTACTGTATTTGTAGGTATTTTCGAAGAATAAACATCTACGAAAATTTTTGCTAAAAAGTGTTAAAGGCACCCGGAAAATTTAAAAAAGTACTCATATTTTGGTTCAAGGAACACACCTCTTTTCAAATTCAATAGAAAATTGGAGGGAACTTTCATTACTCCATTTGTGAAGAGTCTGGATATGTTTCAGACAGAATATCTACTTGCCTTTTTAGTTAGGATTTTTACTTCGTTAGGAAGCTGTATTCTCGTATCTAGCCGAAAGCAGAAATAAAATATTTCATGAGTATATGGGGATCGAGTAACAACAAGAGAGAAAACATTATGAGAATATTTCTTGCAAAAAAGGTTGGTTGTTTTCGTTAAATAAGGGAAGGAGATAAGTCTCGATCTGATACTCTCGAGTTAGAAGAAATGAAATAAAATCAGAATCGTGATCAAATGGCAGAAATACGATTCTCATTGAAGGAGAGTTATTCTCGAAGATTTGGAGAAGTAGTCAAGTCAATTGGTGTTTTGGGTATAAATATTATACCTTTAGGATGATTACGGGGGGGGGGGGGGGCCCCCACAGAAGCTTGAAAAAAAAGATCCAGAAAAATTTGTTGTTGTTGTTGCTGAAGAACACGAAGATCAGAGGCTACGACAACGGTTTCTTCAACCTCTCAGCCACGGTTTCTTCATCCATTTGCAACGGATATCTTCATCTTTGCAACATTTATCTTCAGCAGCAACAACTTCTTCAACACATAAAACGTTGCAGATTTCATGTAACTTTATTTTTGGCTTCTTTTCATCTTTCAAGCACCTTTTGAGCTATGTGGTGTTTTGATCAAGATGAGATAAACCCCATCACTGAGGCAAGGAGGAAGCCATTTTCCCATGATTAATTGATAACTTTTAATAATTCTTTTATGACTTTTGCATTTATTTTTAATTGAAATTATAATTTTTCTTAATTGATTGTGATTTTATTTGATGGTTTATGCTGGGACCTAGAGCTTTTGATGAGCCATGCTTGTGATTACAATTGATATTTTAAAAATCTACCTTTGGCAAAAATTATAGTCACTTATTTGAGCTAGAATTGTGTAGAATTATTATTTGTGGAACCAATTAAAAGTGGTTAATGGTGAAATCCATAACCTCAGTATTTGTGAATATTATTTTCATATATTATGTATAATTTCTAGTTTAAAATTAGTTTATTACATCTAAAATCAGTCTTCACAAGTTCGAGAGTTTGAACCATTCTTACTACAACTACAAATTCACATTAATATTTGGCACGGCCGACGCGGACTTGTTTTTAGATATGTTTTTAGTGTTTTTTTTAGGTTAGTTAGTTTAGTTAGATTTTTATTTTTATTTTTATTTGTTATATTTTACGTTTTTGGGTATTTTTCTTTGTATTACAGGTTTTGGATCAAAAAGAAATTGGAGCCAAAGATTATATTGAGTGATTAAAGACTTGGAGTCAAAGACAAATCGAAAAGAACGAAAAAAGAAGACAAGATTTTTTATTTATTTTTATTCTTTTTAGTTAAATTTTTTTTTTTAGGATTTTTATTTTTCTTTTTAGAAAATTGTATTAGGAAATTCTTATTATTTTTGTAATTATTTTAGGTTTTTTTCTTTTTTTCTTTTTTTGGACTTTGGACCTGATAGACACATTTTTGTGTCTAAACTGTGCTCAATTATCTATTTTAATAATATTTGATTTTGTACTTATTAAGTTTTTTTATGTCTTTGTAGGTAATTTTGAGAAATAAACATTTGTTGAAAAATCGGCTCAAAAATTTGTTAAGGGCACCCAACAAAATTGATAAAGGCACCCACCAGTTGGATTGGGGGCACCCTTCATTCAAACTCAAATTTCAAAAAGGGCGAAAAAAAATATCTTTACGTAAAAAAGTTTGCCTAAATTTGTGTAGAACGAGTTTTAAACGAGTTTGGAGGTAATTATGAGTTACCAAAGTAAAGAAGAGATCAACACAGGATCAATACACGTCAGAAGACGTGTTTCACCCGGAAAAAATGACTGCAGAAGTGATTCACGCCGGAAAAAGAAGAGTTGGAGTCTGTTTCGGATTAATAAGAATTGGAGTTGGATGTTCTTGCTGTTCTAATCAACTTAGGAAGGCTATTCAGGGTTCGCCAAGCCTATAAATAGCAAAGCAACCAAAGAAAAATCAGGCCAGAAGCGAAGAAAAAATCTCCAGAAGAGAGAGAAAATTTTGCTGGTGAAGGAAGAAGACGAAGAACAGATTACGCCCAAGAAATGTCATTTTCTCTGTCGCTAAACCCGTTGCTTATTCTTTCATAATTCTGAAGTGGCCAGAGACCATACTTTATTTCTGTTCTCTTCAGCCACACAAAGAACACCTTCTGTAACAGTTATAAGCGTATCAATTCTTATGTGTTCTTTCTATTTCTTCATTGTAAACACTTTTTAAGCTATGAACAATTATTTTGAGATTGTTTCCAACATGATGGGCTAATCACCATCACTGAGGCGACGGAGGACGCTATTTTTCCAATAATAAAGTGGTAATTCTTATTTTATTTATTTTTAACAATTCTTTTACTATTATTTGCTTTGAATTAAAATTGGAAAAAATGGTTTTTATCAAGTAGTTGTTTTTTCTTTTGATGAGTCATGCTTAGCTTAGAGCTTTTGATGTCTCATGCTTTTGATTTACAACTATTATTTTGAAAACCCAACCTTGGCAATATTTTGGATAAACTGAATATACGAGTTGCAGATATTTTTATCACTTGAAAAATTGGCTAATGGTGGAATCCTTAGTCTCAGTTCTTCCCATAATTTGAAATCAATTTTACTTTAATCTTCTTTATTTTTAGTTTTAAAATTTAGGTTTAAAAATTAAATCTTTACAAGTATGAATATCGAACTTTTACCACTATTTAAAAACAACATGAGGACCTTTGGACATTATTTTTATTTTAAACCCTACAGAAGGGTAATTAAATATAAACTGCACAAGGAAGGACGACAATTACGATATTGTCTCTACCCTTCGGGTTCGTGCACTGACATAGGAGTCGGTGGCATGAGTCGACTTCAACGGTTCATCGACCGTCTGGAACGGGAGGTAAGACTCTAACCACCCACGAATCACCTGTCAGTGGGTTTTTTGTATTCCTTCGTAATGCATATATGTTGAGGACTTGAATACGGAATTTACTTTTTTAGTAAAGGGCAGAAACTGGCCATATAAGATAAGGGTTCGGATTTCATCACCGTATCCCTTCTGCCCGACTTAGGAACACGTTACCTACGCGAACCTAAGCCTAAAGTTTGACTAGAAAGAGACGTATAGGGTAACGAGATTATTGGAAAGTCATTCAAAAGGACTGTATTGGTTACTCTGTTAGCCTAAATCAAAGTTCAGGAAGATTATTTTAAGTAGATTCGAGCCGCCTTGTAACCCAAGGAAACGTTGCCAAAGAGGCAGGGTTATCAAAGCTCCTTAGAGCTTATCCTGTTTCTATTCGATTTAATCTAATTCGGATCGTTCTAAGATATTTGCTAAAACTTTAACTAGTTGCCTTTTGGAAGAATAAAAGCTGGTCTAGAAACAATCTAAGTGGATCCATCATGCTTTTTGTTTGCTAAATTCAGTAGGTTTGATTTGGTTGAGTCGGCCTTGTTTGTGTTTGTTTAGAAACCCTTCTGGTAGGATTTATTTTTAGAGTTTACTTTTGTAAATATATTAGGAAGTTTTTGTTAGAAAATGTCGAACTGGTATTACGAGGACCAATACAATGAATATCCGACTGAATTTCAAAATAGACATTATACGTACTATCAACATGGTGTGGATAGTAATCGGGACCACCACCAACCTTTTGGAGGTTAGTGCTCATACCAGGGTGATCCCAATTACTATTCATATACACACCCGTCATATGAACATGAAAATGAGCAAAATTTGAGTTCTTTTTCTTGGAGGGATGCCCTAAAGCATGTGCAATCTAGTCCTTATAATGAACCTATTATCCCTCTAGAAGAATATTGAAGCATTTGCGATCTAGTACTCATCATGAACCTATTATGCCTCTAGAAGAATCACTCAAGAAGTTATTAGAGATGACACATAGGTTTGAATTAAGTGTGAGAGGAACAAATAGTAGTCCAACTCTTTCTCTAGATGAATCACATGAGCAGTTGTGATCTAGTACTCCTTATGATCCATTTGTTTCTCTAGAGAATTCCATCAAGGAGTTGACTGAGGATACAAGAAGGTTCGAATTAAGATGAGAGGTAACAATTAGTAGTCCAACTCTTTCTCTTGACGAATCCCTTAAGCAGTTAACTGAGAATACAAATAGATTTGTATTAAGTGTGAATGAAAGTCTTGCAAAGAATAATATTGCTCAAAATGATCTTAATTTCCAATATAGTGCTACCCTTGATAATTATTCACCTAGTCAAGAGGACGAGGATAAAATTGGTAACACTACTTAATTAGACGAGGTTCAAACATCTTCATATTATTATGATGATGAGGATAGTATTGGTGAAGAACTTGAAATATACATGCAGAGTGATCAAGAAATTGTCACTTCAATTTGTGCTTCATGATAATAGTGTTATTTCTGGTTCAAATCCAAATAATTTTAATGATTATTCACCTATTCAAAAGGAAGAGGATTTGACTAGAGATACCACTGCTTTAGACGATGTAAAATTTTCTTGTTTTGAAGCCGATAATGGTTTAGAGGAATGAGTTTATCCTGAGACTAGTGATTTAGAGTAACGATTCGAAGACAATAGTCTCTGACGAAGATGATAAACTCTTAGAGAATTTTAATATGATAGAGGATGATTTGATTCAGGTTGATAAAATAGTTTCCCCAGTAGATTTTATTGTCCTAGACACTAAACCTTTTCAGGTAACAAAGGCTCAAATACCAGTGATCTTAGGTCGTCCCTTTTTAGCTACATATAATTTCGTCATCAATTATGGAAATGGAATAATTATTTTTTCTTTGGGTAACATGACTATTGAACTGAATCTATTTAGTATGAGTAGAAAACCTTCTTGTGAGATCTATGATTTAGAAGAAGTGAACATAACTAATACTTCAGTTCAGAAATCTTTGCCAAACACTTTGTTAGAAGATCCATTAGAGAAATGCCTAGCCCACTTTGGGTTTGATATTGACGATGATAGTGTTATTAATGAGGTGAATAATTTGTTAGATTTTGCACCTTTGATGGATACTTATAATATATGGAAAGCTAAGTTTGAACTTCTGTCAGTTTATAAGTCTACCTTATTTCCTTCTATAAGGGAAGTTGAGTGTAGTTCTGACCTTAAGGACCCTAGAATCCAACCAACAGTTCTTAGTCCATCCGAGAGTAATGCCCACCCTAAGTTTGGGGCTACCGATGATTCTTATGATTGTCAAGTATCCTTGCTTAAAGTCCCTCACTTGGGGCTTGAAATTTTCACCTCTACTCTTTTTCAAGATCATCTTCAGACTAGATTCTCTGAGCCTGTTGATGTCCAAAAAGAAGTTCAGTTGTTAGAAACCTATCCTCTGGTCGATGTGGTTCACCTAGGCAATAATACCAAGATTGACTTTGTTTTCCCACCAAAATATTTTCTTCAATATGTGGGAACGTTTGAATTTCAAATGTGTCAGTTATTAAGTTTTGAGACTAAGCCTAATTACTTTAGGAAATTAGAATCGACACATTTTCTTAAGAATGACCACCATTTTCATAGTAGTCAACTGTGTGGGTCAAATCTGATTGACTTTGAGGATCCTCAATTATTCAGGTTATTATTATGTGCCTTAAATTTATTATTTGAGTTTTTCCAGACTTTACAACCTGATCCTCCAGATCCTTCCTGTGAGGAAATTCAGCCTAAAGAGATTTATCTAGACCCTTTCATAGAGCCCGAACCTGAACCTCAACTAGATGTAGTTGTCTTAAATAAAACACTAGATAGGGATAAGGTTGTGCTCTGTTTGTTCACTTTATGGGCCTGCTGCATGTTCCTTCTATTTTGGATAACATTATTTTATTCATATGACCCACAGTTGTTCCGACTATTGTTATATGATTTTATGAGGTGACTGATTCTTTCTTAGTCTGGCTGAAGACTTTAAACTTAGCACTTCCTGGGAGGTAACCCATGCTCATACGACAAAGTAATATCTTTTCTTAACTCCTTTCCTTCGATTGGTAACAGTTTCTCTTTGTTCATTCTTTTAATAATTCATCTTTAGAACATTGAGGACAATGTTAGATTTAAGTTTGGGGGTAAGGGACAAACTTTTAGTGAAATATGAAACTCCAAAGTCTAGAAACTTGTGAACAATTCAGGATGACACTAACCATTCTAGGTAGATGGGAACTTAGATCTTTTTTCTATAGGAATTGGTGTGCCCAGCTAAATGGTCTATTCAAAGGATGCCTAGCTCAGGTGTTAGAAATATCTTGATAGTTGTCACCATATCCCGGAGTCTATCTCGACCATATCACCTTCTGTTTTTATTTTTGTAATTTTTGTGTTTCTTTAAGTGATTTGGTGGGACACCAATATCGAATTGTTATTGCTGTCAGGATGAAGTAGAGTGTTTGAGATCAAGCCCCATTGTTGTATTATTTAAACTATTACTCAAAAAAAAAATCGAGTATTGACACTATGATAGCAATATGTCTGTGTTCTCCCTGTCTTCGTCGCCTAAGCAAGCGTGGAACGCAGGATCCATGAGAACTATCATATAAGATGTTGATAAGGAGCATGCGGTTGGATTCATTTGATCCAATCATGTTGTCAATAAATTTAAGAATTTTTTTTTTTTTCAATAAATCGATCACTAGGACCCTTGTATATACCAGCTGAGTCGGTATTAGTATAGAGATTAAAGACCGGTGGGAGCGTGTCTCAATCCATTAGGATTCATCCTGGCACTGACCTTCAGACAGATATAGAAAACACCGTTCACCTTAGTCAACATGCGCGAACTTCATTTTGTCCACATCCATCTTCTAAATCGTTTCATGTGATTATACTTTGATAGATTCTGAGTATCGTGGTTGAACGACTATCTAAGTAGAGTTTTGAATTCTTGTATGAATTTTAGTATGCTGAGTGCAAACTCGTGTGCAGCAATTGGACTCATATAGGGTAATGATTCCCATAGCCGAAGAATTTAGTATGCCAACAAAATAGCTTGTTTAGTGTTTACCCTCAATCGTTCACAGGTAGCTAGGGTTTGGAGTAAAGGTTTTGTGGGTATACCTCTTGTAAACCCTCACGAGACAAAACTCGTCCACTAGGGAAACCTAGGGGTTTTAAGGCTTGTTGCACACGCTAAGTGCAATCGCGATGCCTGCGAAAGTGAGTTAGGATTGATTTTTATTTGCTCGAGGACTAGCAAATAATAAGTTTGGGGGTATTTGATAGACACATTTTTGTGTCTGATTTGTCTCAATTCTATATATATTATTAGTACTCATTTATGTATTAATAATGTTATTTTATTGTATTTGTAAGTATTTTCTAAGAATAAACATCTATAGAAAATTTGGCTAAAAAGTGTTAAAGGTACCCGGAAAATTGATAAAAGCACTCATATTTTGGTTCAGGGCACCCACCTCTTTTCAAATTCAAAATAAAATTGGCGGGAACCTTCACTACTCCATCTGTGAAGAGTCTGGATATGTTTCAGACAAAATATCTACTTGCCTTTTCAGTTAGGATTTTTACTTCATTGGGAAGTTGTAATATCGAAACAAACCATAAAAATAAAATAGAATCTTGATTCTCGTATCTAGTAGAAAGTAGAAAGAAAATATTTAATGAGTAAATGGGGATCGAATAACAGCAAGAGAGTAAACATTCCGAGAATATTTCTCGCAAAAGAAGTTGGTTGTTTTCGTTAAATAAGGGAAGGAGATAAGTCTCGATCTGATACTCTCGAGTTAGAAGAACTAAAATAAAATCATAATTGTGATCGAGAAGAATAAAAATAGCAGAAATATGATTCTCATTGAAGGAGAGTTATTCTCGAAGATTTGGAGAAGTAGTCGAGTCAATTGGTGTTTTGGGTA
>JAJJMC010018315.1:2572018-2657061 GCA_023531435.1 Papaver californicum | reverse complement strand
AAAAATTTGTTGTTGTTGCTGCTGAAGAACACGAAGAACAAAGGCTACGACAAAGGTTTCTTCAACCTCTCAGCCATGGTTTCTTCATCCATTTGCAACAGATATCTTCATCTTTGCAACATTTATCTTCAGCTGCAATGGTTTCTTCAACACATCTGCAACGGATATCTTAGCATTTGCAACGTTTATCTTCAAGCTCTATTGCAACAGTTAATTTGTAACGTCCATAAAACGTTGCAGATTTCCTGTTACTTTACTTTTAGCTTTTTTTCATCTTTCAAGCACTTTTTGAGCTATGTACCAATCTTTTGAGGGTGGTTTGAGCAAGATGAGCTAAACCCCATCACTAAGGCAAGGAGGAATCCATTTTTCCATGATTAATTGGTAACTTTTAATAATTCTTTTATAATTTTTTTATTTGTTTTTAACTGAAATTACGATTTTTCTTAATTGATTTTGATTTTATTTGATGGTTTATGCTGGGACCTAGAGATTTTGATGAGCCATGCTTGTTATTTACAATTGATATTTTAAAAATCTACCTTTAGCAAAAATTAGATTCACTTTGAGCTAGAATTGTGTAGAATTATTATTTTTGGAAGCAATTAAAAGTGGTTAATGGTGAAATCCATAACCTCAGTATTTGTAATATTAGTTTCATATTTTATGTATATTTTCTAGTTTAAAATTAGTTTATTACATCTAAAATCAATCTTCACAAGTTCGAGAGTTTGAACCATTCTTACCACAACTACAAATTCACATCACGGGTTGTGCTAGTTTCGCCAGCAAACGAAGTATTTTCACATCCATTCAAGCTGGACTATAAATACACCGACAACTATGTCGAGTATGAAGCCTTCCTACTAGGATTATCGCTAGCCCAGCAAGTTGGAGAGACACGTCTCGAGATAAGAGGAGACTCGAAGTTACTAGTAAACCAGATGAATGGTGTATATACTCCCAAGGAAGAAACATTAGCCCTGTATATGGATGAGGCATAGAATATCCTAACTCACTTTGTCGAGGCAACAATGATACATACAGGACGCGCCAACAACAAACATGCTGATTTCCTGGCAACTCTAGCCTCGAAACTTTAATTCGAAGACTCGTAGGAAACCTTCACCATGCAAAGACGTACCATGCCCTCAACCTGGATGAACAAGCATGATAAGGAGCAAACCAACGACTGAAGGACGCCTATCATTTAAGAGCTCAACAACTCGCACAGTCAAGGGAAGGTCAATCTTAAAGAGTTAAAACATTTCTTCTTATTACATGGAATATTATATCACATAATTCAAATGGGTCTCTGTTAAAATGTCTGGGAGACGATGAGGCACAAGGGCGACTTAATAAAGTACACCATGAGATGTGTGGTCAGACGCTAATGATAACCTTGTACAGACGTCTCCAACGTCTTGGGTATTACTGGCCCACCATGGAAGCCCAATCCCGATTGTTGCAAGGATCTTGCTCTAATTGTCAGATCCCGCCACAGCAGTCATAAGTACCGACTAAACACAGTATTGGGGACTAGCCGAACCCGTACATCAAATACCTTCGAGACAATATTGTACCTCAATAAAAACAAGAAGCGGCATGTTTAATCCGAAAATCAAGAGATTTGTCTTTCACGAATGAATACTCTACCGGAAAATCTTCGGCGGAGATCTACTGATGCTTAGAAGAAGAAGATATTCAGACCATACTGAAAGAAGTGCATGAAGGGGAACACCAGGGCAAGAGGAAATTATTTCTTCAAGTTCATGAGAAATACTACTGGACAACCATGGAGGACGATGCAGCTTCATTTGTTCAGAAATGTCACCAATGTCAAATCCACGACAATCTCATTCACACATCTTTCCTTCCTCTTCATTCAGTAAGCATCCCTTGTCCATTCTATAGCTGGTGGCTGGATCTAATCGGTAAAATCAATCCGTCCTTGTAGAAGAAACACGGGAATATACTCACTGCCATAAAATACTTCACCAAATGGGTTGAAGTTGTACCTCTCAGAAGCACGACTGGAGCAACCATATTGGCATTCATCAAAATACATATTATATGTAGATTTGGAATACCAAAATACATCGTAACAGACAATGGTACTTCATTTACGAATAAATGTGTACGAAAATTACTCAAAAGTGATGGCATCAAGCAGGTATTCTCCACGTCATACTACTCTCAAAGAAATGGACAAGCCGAAAGCACCAACAAAACTCTCATCAGATTTCTAAGTCAACTGTTTATGACCATCCAAGAACATGACATGAACAATTTCCGATGGCCTTGTGGGCATACAGAACTTCTCCGAGGAGTGCTACAGGGACCTCACCATATTCTCTTGTATATGGGGCCGATGCAATTTTACCCGAAAAGGTTAAAGTTTCATCATCCATAATCGTAGCAACAAACGGGGTTTAGTGGGATAAGTCCGAAATACCCAATTATCGAGTAGCGGATTTAGATATACTCGAATCCAGACGATCCAAAGTAGAAAAATATGCAGAAGCTTATCGACAAAGGATCTCCAGGGGATAGTACAACCCCGGGTATTTCAAGTTGGTGATCTGGTACTCAAAACATCTAAACATATTCAACAAGATATGTATGCTCCAAAGTGGGAAGGGCCTTATGTATTCTCTAAGGCCATGTCGAGCGGGTATTGCAAGCTTGTTAATATGAACGGAGAAGCTGTAGGGACGGTCATTAATGGCAAATGGCTCAAGGCATATTCTTCCTAAAACACTTTAACACTTCCATCATAGGTTCAATATAATTTCAAAACATATATTTGAACTTTCAAATTCAATACCCATTACATTTATCTGAAATATTCTTTATTCAAACTACTCAAAACCCCAAAAAAATAATAATAGCATGAATATTTCGCTACCTTCCCTACATCTCTGAGTAAAGGATAACTGCGGTGATGTAATTTTTCTAATCTTTCATCATATTGAGTCTGTCGATCTCGGGCTATTTTATCAATCTTGGTTGATTCTTCCTTCAAGACTTTCTCTTCCGCTAAAGCCGCTGCATGAGCCTCTCTGACACTCTTCAAATGCTGACGCAACCAGTTTATGTTGAAACGAAATCCCTTACAATTAGTAAACATCTCATCCCATTCTTGGATTTTTGAGTCTGTAACTGTATACGGAAGCACGTCATCCATCTCAAAAATAACAAAGAGGAATCCTGCGATGACTGTTACGAGAATGGGAGAATGACTCTTAACCATCTTTGTTGTAGCAATATACCCGTACTTCTCCCATATCTTTGTGTAGAGGACTACATAGTAATTTGGCACCAGAAATCCTCCCACTACCTCATGTTTCTGAGATAAAGACTTTATTTCCAACTCAAAGGGGAGCCCGACATTGGGATAATCATGAATGGGAAGACTCAAGTAAGCATCTACAAGATAAGTCATGATGTTAGGAAAACTCTTAAAGCCAACCTCAATGTTTGCTTCATCATTCACTGGTACGGTTTTTTCATTCTCCATAATTTCAACATGCCAGATTTCTATTTCCTGTTACAACCGTACAAACAGTAACATGTTAAAAAAGGAAGAGGAAGAAGAAAGAATGGGCGGTTCCAGAATAAAAAGAAGAAGTATGCTTACCATTACTTGGAGACTCCTAGTCTTCACACGACGTTGTGGTACCTTCTTAACCCGAGAAACCTAGAAGAAACAACAATAATCAAATCATTTTCAATGATCATACATATATGAAAAATCTGAGGATCAAAAGAGACTCACTGGACTAGCAATCCAAGTAGTACGTTTGACACATGAGTTGTTCTAGGTTGAACTAATGTCGTTATCATACATGTTGCAGTGACAGAGTAATACTATTATAAGCTCTATAGAAGAATAAAAGTGAAGAGGGTTAAAGTCATCCACTTGTTTAAATAGACAAAAGTGGGATACACTAAATATTCAAATATACAAAATTTTCTGAAGTTTACCCCGAGGAGAATGGATCTGAGCATGACTGCTGACTAAGGATCTAAGACCGACCATTGTCAACAAGAGAAAGGATGTAGCCGACCCAATGTGCTCCCAGGGACGTAGCTTATGCAAGCAAGGATCATTCACGCCCTCAGCATGCCAAAATTTATGGTCGTGACTCCCCTCCACTCACATGGACGGTTATGCTTGCCCCATCTGAAACTACATGTGGATGCTGCCAAGAACCATTAATGCCATAGGAATTGTCGAGACGAGCTCTTCTCCAACAAACATATGCTAACACAACAAGTCTATTGAAAGATTGCGGGAAAAAGATGAGTAATCATTCTTGATCCTATGATTTTATTTCTTTAAGGTCTTTCCAGTGTCAATATCATCATCTAGTGCTTACCACGAAACATTACCCTTCCGCGCTAAGCATGGGACTTAATGTTCATGGTAAGTTTTTGACGAAGGAGAAAATTGTAATATTGTTTTTTGTCTAACTGCAGAAGCATGAAATGAATATACATTAATTTCTGACAAGCATCAGAAATATGAATACTATTGCTATCCTACATTCTGCAAGAAAATCGAGAAACGATATTCAACTCCTGGCTAAATTATCCCTGCAGCTCTTTGGCATATATATGCACTAGGGATGTCAATGGGTCCAGGTCCTCCCGGGTACCACTTGACCCGGACCCTACTTATAAAAGTCGGGTCCGGTTTCTAACTATTCCGAGTCCGATCCTAATTTAGTGGACCCAGAACCGGACCCGATTAAAAACCTAAATATCCATCGGGTCCGGGTATTTAATGGATATTCTAAAATCAACAATAATTTTTTTAAAATTCTTTATGTTTACTTGAAACGAATAATTTTGCATGTATAAAGTTATTGTTACATGTATGTAAATATTCTAATTAAGATTAAATCTAAGAATATAAATAATTAAAAAAAAATCCAAGCAAAACTAGACGAAGTCTTTGAATTGTAGGTAAAACTAACAAACAAATGACAAATGTTCGGGTACCCGATACCCGCGGGTACCCGTCGGGTAATACCCATTAGGAACCGTTAAGATTTTGGGTCCGATTGGGTAATACCCGTCGGGTCCTAAGTTGCTAATGGGTCCAGTTTTAGGACCCAGACCAGGACCCAATTCACCCAGTTTTGGTTCTGGGTAATGGGTACTCATTGACATCCCTAATATGCACCATAGAAGTTTCAGAGCTTTATTCAACTAAAACCTCGTTATTTCATGTGCATCCACGTGAACTATTTGTATTAATCAGCGAGCACTGATTATAAAATTGTGAACATTCAAAATGGACATTATGTCATTTCTGAATAAAAAACGCTAATTAGATGTATACCATCTAATTGTAGAGTTGCATCAAGCATTATCTCAAGTTGCAAACTTCCACGGCTTAATCTCTTGATAATGTTTTGTATGCACTGCATAAAAATTAAGCATAAAATACTAATATTAAATCTCATACAATTGATAAACCATAAATAGGTCATAGTTATGGCCATGGGATTAACAAAATGCCAATACTAATAGCATATAGGCAATAGCCCTGGCACCGGAAAGTACCAGGCCTAGCAAGCCCTAGTCATGCTCCCGGCACGAACGTGTCAACCAAAAGAAAAAAAGCTAAAGAAAAGAGCCAAAAGGCCAAAAAAAAGTCAGAAAAAAACATCAAAAGCAACGCTAGCGCCAAGGCCAGCGCTAGCATCAGCTTTGTGTCGTGCCAATACATGTTCCGCGCTAGCGCCAATCCATGCCCTTGTCGTTCCATGCTTCCTTGCCGCACCAATCCATGCTCCCTACCGCGCCAATGCTCGCCTGTGCCACGCCAATGCTCGTGCCAGTACTACTCCATTGCGCCCGTAGCATACGGATGCACCTTTTGTTGCTAGCAAAAATCGCATACTGCAAACATGGCATAAATACGCCATTATTATGCTAAATTAGCATAATATTCATTAGTAGCATTGTCTCACGATAAAACTCACATACTTTGAGTCCATGGATCCACTAACTCTTACGAGAGATCAAGTCATATTACATGGGGGGATTAAACATGGGGTTTTGGTCTGGTGGTTTCAGCAACATGGGCATGGCAACACCCCATGAGAAGGAAGTTACAAAGTAGTGGTGACGGTTGAAATGGTTGAGGAGGTAATGGAATAATGGTTTTCCAGAAATTTTCAAGGATAATAGGCAGTTAGACCATTACCCCCATAATCCCCATTACTCCATCTCTCCACTACCTCCACTACTTTACAAGAAAACATGTGTATTCTCAACTATTATAAATATGCTACTTAACCTATTTTAAAAACAAGAACAAGATTATTATTCTATCAGAAGCTCTATTATTCTCCACCACAACACACAATTTAACACAAAAAATTCCTTCAACTTTCTTTGCTTCCCTCCCCTAAGATCAACCCATCTTCTCCCTTTGTAACCGAAGCAAAACGTAAACATACATTCTTCTTCTTTCTTGTTTTGTACGATTTTGATCCATGAACCTAAACAAAGTACTTCTACAATATATTATTTTGCCTAGGAGAAATTTTTAGGTACAAACAATAGCATAACTAGAGTGTGTCCAGTCTTTACATCTTTGATCATAGGTGTTGGAGTAAGGATCATACTGTTGTGTTTGTTGGCTTGAGAAGAGAGCATTGACGTGTTCCACATGCTCATAAGCTCGACGTGATAGTTGTACCACAACATTTGCAATTTGTTACACTATTGCTGTCAGGTTGCCTACCTGTTGACGTAGCTCAGTCATCTCGTCAACTTGATTAACTCTTTTGATAAGTGGCTCTAATAAACAACTTAAGAATTATTAAGAATTCATTGCCATATTTTCGATCAATTCTTTTGCTTATGATATTGTTTTGTTAATTAAAGCACCACCACTTGCAGTATCAAGGAGAATTCTGTCACCTGGTAATAAATCATAAAAATACTGGATAATCAATGAGTCACCAAATTGATGATGCGGGTAGATGGCCACCAATCTCTTATAACTTTCCCAGAATTCATACAATGTTTTTCCTGCCATCTGTTTAATCCCACAAATCTCATTCCAAATTTGAGTTTCCTTAGATGCAGGAAAATACCTCTCTAAAAAGAGTTTCTTCAAACCATTTCATGTTGTTACACTACCAACAGGTAAATAGTATAACCACTCCTTAGCGTTGTCTGCCAAGGAGAATGGAAAAGCCCGTAACATAGCTCCATCTACATTAGTCTCTGTCGGTAGCATGGCCATGACCATGTTATGGAAATCCATTAGATACTTGTTCGGATCTTCATTAGCCATTCCATGGATTTTGGGAAGCTGATATCGAATCAACCCTGACTTGATCTCGAAGTTGGATGTAGTTTGAATACACCATTCATGTGTATCCAGCTTGTGAGAAGCTAGTTCTTTGAGCGTAGATTTGTATCATCCATTGCTTCTTTCAGTTTGTCTTTCAATAAAGTACCTGAAACACAATTCTTAAAGCGAAATTAAACACAAAAAAAATAAGAAATCAAAAACAAAATAGCAATCCACTATGCCTCCCTGGTAGCGGCGCCAAAATTTGATCGATTGTCAGCCAAGCAAAATTATTTCAAGTTCTTTCACTTCACAATTATAAATAAGAGTATAGTTGTAAGAACCGATTCGATCCACAGGGAGATATGGATTGTTATTAGTATTTGAAAACTTATGTAAATTGGGGGGATTTTGTTGTTCAAAATAATTTAAACTAAAATAATAGCAGAAAATAATTTAAGATTGTAAACAATATCATGAGAATACTGGTTAGAGAATTCATCTTCTGTCATCAAACATGTTATCAACTAAATCAAACTCAATACTCAACTTTTCTCAATATCAATAACCCTAAAGCATCCTATCGCAAGTCTACTCCGGTAAAACTCTTTTTATCATCAAAGGCGCAAGAGCCACTCTTTGAATCCTTTTCACTAGATAACTTGGCGCAAGAGCCAGTCAAGTTTAACCCAATGAAAGCAATAATATTTGTGAGTTGAGGTTATTCTAAGAAATCCGGCGTAAGAGTCACTCAGATTTAATCTAGGTCACGCTTCTATACATAATCGCATGACAACATCTCGACGTTAGAAATTATGCTATGCTACTTGTAACAAGGGTCTTTCGACAATTCTGAATCACAAACCCTAGTTTAGATATAGATATTAATTTATGATTATTTAATTCTCGACTTAAACCAACAATAATTCAATCATACATGGCGTTATTAATAGTAGAGCATAAGCAATATTAAAGAAAATATGAATACTAAGAATAAATGTTTTAATTAATAATCATGTTCTAGACTTCGGACTACATCTCTAACCAATGAGATTAAATTAGCTCATAATGGATTTATTAAAATCCATGGAAAATAATAAAGTATAAAATAAAAGCAAATCCTAGGTTGTAGAAAAGTCTCCAACTCCAAATCTCCTTCTCCTCTCCTCTTAAGATATGATATGATAGATCCCACAAATAGAAGTGAAATTGTCTCTTATATAGATATCCCGAAAATAGATATACCCATGCTCGAATCCCGATCGAGAACGGTGTTTAAACTAGCTCAAATTAGCCAAAACACGTCCAAACTAAGCTTACAATGCTAATGGGATTGTGTGAACAATGAAAGTCCCAACCCAAAATCAGGTTTAAGTTTAAATTGGCTAAACACCATTTTTTTTCTCCTCGATGATTTTTACTCGGTTTCTCGATGGTTTTCTCTCGAGAAAACTTTTTCTTCCTTAATTTTTCTTTTAACTCCAGGTTTTCTCAATGGTCTCAACCTATCGCGAAAATAAATTCTTTCTGAGTTTTGAAACTTAATACCCATATTCTCGCATAAAGAATCTAGGTTTCCTATTTTAACTCAAACGCTCTTGTCAGAATAAACTCTGCTAATTCGATCTCACCCAAACCCATTAGAGACCACTAATGACTACATTGATTAACATCAGTCACAATTCATCTCTTCATTTCCAACTCAGGTCGAGCTCACAATCATTTCCATATACAACCCATTAATGGCAGTTACCATCAACTGTCGAAATCTTCTCACTTAAATATTGTTGTTGTTGAGTTCTTCTCAACTGTCCATACTCGACTCCATCCTCTCAGAGTTTAACATAACTCGAAACAACCCTTGAGATCCACATAATCCATCGCCATTAATTGTCACCCACAAAATAACCTGAAACAACTCAACCTAATTTGTTGTTCGAACCTTGAAGAAGAGGGTGGTGCCCCTTATCAACATAATAAGCGCTATTATCATAATTCAAATTCTTGGACAGCCCTAGCCGTGTTTTATGAAGAATATGAATACGCCATCCCCTATCAAAAGCAAGGGTGCCTTTAGTAAGTTTGTGCTTTCACAACTTTGACTTGCTTCAAATGCTCATAACTTCTTCATACAAAGTCGGAATGACTTCATTCTTTCGTCGTTGGCTTCATTTTCTCCTTACCTTCGACATGGTGGGTAGAAATCCTGGATAAGAATGAGACCCACTGGGTATTTGGAATTTCTTTCTTTATAACATTATATTTTCACTTCTTTTCGAGATATAACCTAATAAAAGACATAAAATGAAAAAGTAATAATAATACAAGGTAATTCAAAATAAAATTTAGCAAATAAGTGTAAGAACATAGTACTAAAAATATGTAAATTATGCACTTGTCAAAAAGCTAAAACGAACAATCTTTGTGGCAAAGCTAAGACAAACAAGCTTAGTAGCCTCTAAGCTAAGACAAACAAGCTTTACGACTAGAATAAGATGAATAATCTTGGTAGAGTCTAAGCATCTAATCTAATATGGACAAGCCTTGTAGCCAAGACTAAGATGGACACGCCTTGTGGTCACGAATAAGACGGAAAAACCTTGCGGATAATTAAGGTGGACGAGATCAGTGGTAAGGCTAAGACGGACAAGCTTTATAACTAGACTAAGACGAACAAGCTTAGTATGAGGGAGGACAAGCTAGGATTGGCCGGCCAAGTAAGCCGTTTGCACCGCTTATAAGTGTTAGAAATCTAGTTTTGAGTCGTCTTCTTTGCCAATTAAGGTTGGAAGGCTTCATTGGTTGTTTGAGACACTTATAAGTGTTGCGAAGTCATTTTTAGTGTTTTCGAAGCCCTAAATTGATTTTGTTTTACTCCATTCACATTAGTTGCCTCCTTAAGTAAGGATTAACGTGACTGAAGCTGGATTTAGCTAGTAGAAGCTACATTTTGTACTTTAGCACAATTTTGACTTGGTATCTAAGCACCGTTGTGGTACTTAAGCCAAGTAAATTTGTATGTAACCTGCTATATACTTTTAAATAAAATCTATGTAGGTATTTTAGTGAGTCAATATTATTTAGTAGAGCATGAATATTGACATAAGGTAATTTTGAGAATTCAACTGCGGAATATAACACCAAATGATACTCAAATTGCTCTATTCTAGTGAGCAATCCATCTAGCAGCTTGAGATTTGTTATGTAAAAACAATAGAACATTTAGGAATGTTGTAATAAGCACCAATGTTATTCTAATGATTTTTGTATAGTGATGAATGTTGATTAAAGGTAATTTTTGGGAATTCAGCTGTGGAATATAACACTAAAGAACACTCAAAATTGTTGTATACTAGTGGGTAATCTATTTAGAAGCTTGAGATTTGTTATGTAAAGAATTATAAAATATATGAGAATGTTATAATGAGCACCAGTGCTATTCTAATAATTTTGTACAGGGATAAATGCTGATTTATTTAATGAATTTGATCACACATGTAATAATCTGATGAGGTCATCCTAGTGAAGCATTCATTTGATTACGTACATACCGAGAGAGACATGGATAAACACCTGCTTTAAAATTCTTTGTAGAATTATGAAGTTCAATATTTCTAAGACCCGGGTCAGAAATATAATCCTTACTATTTTACCCCTGACAAAAACCCACCATCTACATTAAGTCCCCTGCTTAACGCGGAACAAGTAATGTTACGTGGTAAGCACTAGATGGTGGCTTGTCATACAATAATAAAATAAAATATGGCTTTTATAGTTGGGTGGTTAGATACTACCAGAAGAAAAGAAGTTGGCTTGAACTTTGAATACACGAGAGAGAAGACCCTCTTGGACGGATAAGTAGAGATCTATGGTTGGACAGCCAAGACAATGGTTTGAATCTTGGACGGACAAGCATGGATTGAAGCTTGGACAAAGAAGCATGCTTGGAGGCAGGATGGACAAGCGTGGGACTTTGATGCTGGACGGAAAAGGTGGACTTAAAAGGCAGGACGGACAAGCCAGGGCTTGGAGACTTGGACTGACAAGCTGGGGGGCATTAGCTCCTGGACTTGGACGGACAAGTATTGGTCGGGATGGACAAGGAAAGGGGGCATCAACAAGAGAATCCTTTTCCCTCTCAACTTTTTCTTCTTTTGTTTGTACTAAGAGCTTGTCTTGTAGGTATAAAAACTCCATCTTGTTGATATTGCTAGCATTGTCTCTAACCCTAGCTTTTGTATGCCTTGCTAACTCATATTGGTTGTACGAGGACATCATCTCCATCATCAGCATCTCCATCGTTGCTAGGGTTTCGATCAAACCCTGTTTGAATGAAAATAATGGATGAAAATTTATATGAAATTATGAACAATTTCATGATATTTCGTTGTCAGAAAATTCAGATACATGGTTTTCACTGAAAATGCTATAAGATCTTCATACAAAATCCGTTTTTGATAATCTACCATAAATTTTTAATGCCCAAAAGACCATATATCTCCCAACACGGAAGGATTTGAGTTTTGAGTTCGTTCAGGGCTTCAAAAAGACAAAACAGTAAAAAGTCGGGAAGAATTCAGGAATTTTCAGCTACAACTTAGTTCAATGTTTCGATCATATATATTAGCTCGTTTATCCAATTAATGTGATTTTTTATTATGTTGTGGAGGACATCCGTATGAAGAGTTTGGAATTTAACTCGTCCGTAGATTCATCACTAATTTCTACAAGCTCGTGACTTTGTATAGGACAATGCAGAATTCTTTATGTCATTGATTCATTTGTACTCCAAAATTTCTATTTGGTGCTTGAATTCTTGCGATTGGAGCTCTTTAACTTATAAAAGTGATGATGTGGGATAAAAACGAGAACTTACAAGGAAATGATGAGGATCCTATAATTATATTGAATCAAGTTGATGATGACACCCCTATTCTATTCAAGGGACATGAAGACGTTATTTTTAAATTGTGGTTGATATAGAAACCCAAGACAACAGTGCTTTAGAAATTGAAAGGGTGGCAGCAGTATCCTGATGCACGCATTGTCTTTTTTTTTTCTATTTAACATGCCTCTTTCAAATCATGTAATTGTTGGACGGTTTAGTGTTCCAGTTGAATGTGCTGAGTTGTACACTCAAATATGGCAGAAGTACGTTCACGTATCTATCATTCAAAAATCTTGACATTTTTTTTTTGAGGATGTGTAGTGGAAATAATGTCTGTGACCGAGATATGTACTCTGACTAGGGTCACTATTTTTAAAGTGATGCTAGCACATGGGAATATCACTTGAAGGTGTCCAGGAACTTCAAATTCGATGTAGATTGGCCTTGTCATGGAGTTGATGTTGTAAGGAGTTGTAAGCAGTAGTAGGAAGTTGTAGACAAGAGATGGAACACTGGTGAATGTGAGATGATGACTCGAGTTATAGCTGGTAGCAGCAAGGTGGAAGACAGAGTCAGGAGAAATTGGTGATGAATCCTAATAGTTTTCTTGATGTAGACAAACTCCAGCTTAGGCGTGTTTCAATAGAGAGTGCAAATAACTCGTCTAAATTGTAATTGAGTTCCATCAATGTCAAAACAATTTGATTGATGAATTTTATATGTCTTGACTCTGCAGAAGTATTTTGACTTTGTGAGTGGTGTAACCTGAAGGGTGGAAATACAGGTGCATTGGTTTTGAGCCAAGGTGAACAACGATATGGGTAGAGTGGTCGACGTTAACCATAAAAGAGCAACTAGAGGAGACAGACAGTCCTCTGCTCATGAGTATTCATCTTTTGATGTTGAAGTTGATATGAAGTTTTCAAGTTCATTACCAAGAACAAATTGTGCATTTATATTACATGTATTTAAGAGCGCAGAACCCCTCCATCTATCCGATTATCATGCTTCTGATGCTCCATTAGAATATTATATAGCAAAGGATGAATCTTGGATGTTGTATTGTACTTCCCCACTAGTAGCAGTTGTCGCTGGTCGACGATTGAGGAGATAAAAAATAAGAATTTATGTAACGCCCAAAGATCTCAAGTAGGTGACGTCCTCAGCATAAAATAGGTGAAGCAAGCATCAAGTAACCATAGCAGCTGATAGCAAATAGAGAAATGGATCTGACCGTGTTACAATTTGATTAGAGGTGAGGTAATGGCTTTGATGACAACAGTGACATGTTAAAATCCTTTTGACCGTCCAAGTTGATCAGAAATGGGAAGTATGTGTGGCTGACAACAATAGCCTAATTGAATTGGGAATTTGTATGTAGTTTAACTTAGTGATCCAATTGAATCTGATTCAAATTGATGACTACGTTGAGTCTTCAGGAGTGAATGAACTCCATTCGAACTTCCAACCAATGATCTGGTTCTTCAAATAACCAGTCTTTCAGAGATGGTGATCCTCTAATGTGTTAGGAAAGAGAAGCCTTGTGCCAATGATCAGTCCCCAAGTGTAGCTCACTTGGAATCCACCACTAGAATAAACATAACATCATTTGGTAGAATTATCATGTCTTTAGAAATTAATCTTTCGTATAAAACAAGGAAGATATCATAGTTTCATGTATTATTGGTTGTTGTTTATGCATTGTGGCTGAAGCAAGAACTTGGATGGAAATTAGAGTCGAAGCCAGCACTGGCATCGAGGCTATCAAGAAGTGTAAGATGTTGCATACATGGCTGGCTTTGCACCTCATAGATGGTCGGTCTGTTGATAAGATGTTTGTTCCCCTATGTATTTATATGGCTTTACTCGTTATTGAAAGTATCTCACCAAATTCTGAATCATTGAGACAAATAATAATGAACAGTCTCTAGTCACACTTTTCTTTCCCCTCATCTATCTGAGCAGGTTCAGGACATATTTCATTTTCAAACGATAGTCGGGTGTCTGGCACAACAAGGTCGAAAACAGTAAAAATATCTTTGTGTTGCTCCTTCAAGCATCAGAAAAACTCAAATATGTATTCCATCATGGGTTGAGTTGTTTAATTGATAGGTTTTCTAGGTATTATTTGTAAAGATCTGTAATGCTTTTCTTTTAAATCACATTATTCGTAGGTTACAAGTCTTATAACCATCATCAAATGTAATAAGTTTTTTTGAGTGTCACAATAATTAAGATACTTTTTTTAGATTAATTGTGTGACATTTTTCATTAGTAAAATATTATGTGTAATTGAATTTGTACATTTAGATTACATTTCCGCCCATATCTCATCTACATAAAATTGTAGCCTATCATTGTAACCCTTTACGCCTATATTCTGTAACACACTTGTATTTTACGCTTTGCAATATATTTCTAAAATCATTTTGAAAATTTGGGAAACAGAATAAAAAAGGAATCGTCTGGGAAATACACCTCATAAACATCACAAAAGCCAAAATTTCACCAAAATTTCGTTCCCTCTTACTTTTCCCTCCAAAATCTCTCAAAGTTTTCAAAAGTTTTCAAATCTCCTAACTTTCAATTTCCTCAAATAGGCCTTGAATAGCGCTGACCGACGTGAATGGGTTTTTACTTTCTCTAATAAGGAGGGTTCTTTCTCCTCTCAGATATCTTCTTCTCCGATCCACTCACACAGCTAATCGTATCTTCTCTTACTGCTAGAGATTGTTTTTTATTTTATTAAACCCTTAGTTGTTCAGATCTGTGATATAATTAGGTTTTATCTATATTAGGGTTTGTTGTTTGAAATAGGTTTTTTTCTCTCGTTATCTTTGTCGATAGACTATAACGTTTTTATGATAGTTGGGTATTTAAGAAAGGGTTTCTTCTTCTTGGGATCTCCTGATAAGATTGCTCAAGTCGTTCAATTCAATCATTACAGTAAGAATTTCATATAATTTCTTTTGATTTTTAAATTTCGATTAGATTGCTGAATTGTATTATTTGGATTATATGACCAGGTGAATATGTTGTTCGAGGATGAGAAATTGGGGATGAAATTTATCTTATTTGAGAAGGAGAGGTAATTCATAATCTGTGTAATCAATTCATTTTTGTATTGTGTAAGTTCTTCTCGGAGAATGATTGAATGTATATATAGTAGAGAGAGTTATTTGGATGTTGTTTTTTTTTGCGATATTGTTGTAGGTTGAGGTACATGGATCTACGAACGGGAAAAAGATCGTTCAGAGCTTCCCTTGAAATCATATGATTATTTTGGTCATGGTGAGACACCTTGAAACTTTTTAAGTACTCTAAATCCTGTTAAATGTTTCTTACTTAACCATGATTGAATGATTGAGTGGAGAATTCATGTATCTAAGACTTTGTTGTGATGCTATAGAGTTAATTTAATCTCTTAGTACTGTGGAAACAGTTGGTTCTGTACTTCTACTGTTTTTAATTTGCTCAAGCTTTTATTTTATGCCAATATGTGGTACTGACATTTAGGTATTTACAGGAGCTTTAGAGCAACTGCAACGGGCGAGTAGAGTAAAGAGAGAAGAGAAAATTTTCTCTTTACTCGCCAGTTTGTAGCCGTAACGGGAGAGTAGATATAGGATTTAGTCCAGTTTTGTTTCAGTGTTGGAGTAACTTTTGTCTGAATTATAAGTATAGTCGCACGGCCATGTAAGACAGCGAATGCTGAATACGTTCAGTTAGAGAAGCGAATTTATATCAGAAGTATCACTAGAGTAACGTGTGGTATTTCGTTCAGCTAAGTATACGCCTCATAATAGGTTAGCTGCAAAAACGCCCTTGAAGATACGTAATATTACAGTAGCGCTTCACTACGCGGTGTTCCGGCTGGACGCTTCACATTTCCGCGCTTCTGTAAAATGTCGTCCAAAGCATACGGTGTGATAGAAGAACTCCTATCCACATACGTTGTTGCCTGGAACTGTATGTGATGTATACGTCTAATTAGGAGGCCGTCTGTTTCATACGCCCTCCCTGTAACCCGCAAAACCAAACACGGTGTCCTAGCTAGCTGTGTAGCTTCGCACGGCCTCATAAGAGCCCTTCTTATATGGGACTGTTACCTAAGTGGACGAAATCCTGGTACCGCCTCCTAAGAGCACTTCTTTTATGGGACGGTTTTGTAAGTGGCCGATCTATTTGTTTCAACCAAACGGCCTCCTAGCAAACCATTCATGTATTGCATGGTCTCGTAAGTGGCCGTCGGGTTCAAATTTGTTACCGTTGTATGGATTTTAAACGGTCGATTTGCGATTCTGATAACCGTTGAGAAAATGTTACTGTTGAGAAAATTTTACAACGGCTAGTAAACTGATGTATATAAATAAGTTGGTTTACTTGTTCTGTTTCATCTACCCATCTTTTCATATTTCATTCCTATTCCGGTCAGTTCATCATTATTTTCCAATAATTTTTGTTAGTTTAGTTTTTGTTCAGTATTATTAATTTCGAAATGGCACCAAGACCCAGAGGTCCAAATTTTAGTACAAATGAAGATGTAACCATGTGTGGAATTCATTTATCAGTATCTCAAGATTGTACTGTTGGTACTGATCAATCAGAAGAAAAATTATGGTCTCGCATCAAAGATAGAATGAAAGAAGTTATACCTTCAATGGCTGATCGTAGTTGGACCTCCATTCAAAAATGATTTCAGGGAATAAATAAAGATGTGGCTCTATACTCTGCAAAGGAGGCAGAAGTGGAACGTCAGCACCACACTGGATGGGGCCCTATACAAAGGTAAGCCAACACTTAATTTTCGAGCACCCTTAGTTGAGTTTTGAATTGTATGTGATGCACTAAGAATTTTTGTAAACAACGATACACAGGTTCAAGAAGTAAGGAGGCTGTTCAAGGAAGCTAATGGAGGTAAACCATTTAAGCATGAAGAGTGTTACGCAACTATGTTAGAGAACATAAAATATTCACGGCGATCAACCGCTGTTTTCGATTCATCCCAAGCCGAAGAATATTCTGGTAGTAGCGATGAAAACCTGGAAAGACCTTCATCTAGCCAAGCCCAATGGAGTGGAAACGAAGATATAGGAGACATACCTAACACGTATCCACGGCCAATGGGAAAAAAAGTGTCAAAATACCTAAAGCAAATGGGGAGAGAAAAATCTAGTGCCCAAGCAGAATCTTTGGATATAATTATTAACAACCAAAAAAACTTCAACAACAGTTATAACGAAAATGCTAAAAGGAAGATTGATCAGAGAGATGCGGAGCTTGCATCAATTGAGGAGTATCGCTTAATGAAAGAGGAGTATCGAATAATGATGACAGATGTCTCCCTATTAGATGCCGCAACAAAAGAGTGGATTGAAATTAGGAAACAAGAGATTTTACAGAAAAGAAGAGAATCACAGATTACCTAAATCAGTATTAATCTGGGCTTGTAATTTTCCTTTTAATTAATGAAAACTTTAACTTTTTAGTCATGAAACACCAAGTAAGTCATTTATTATCACTGAAAAAACAGTACAATTTAAGATAACTCGTTTTCACCTGAGTTGTGCCTCCGGATGGTTCACATTAGATATACCCACAATACTTATCGGCATTTAACTTTCAACATCACCGAAATCAGACCATATATGTTCGATCAAGTCATTTCGTAATTGAATGTGCTTTTCTTTGCTATGTACTGCAAGTCGGCGGTGGTGTTGTGACATCCTTGATAGTTGAGCAGTTCGATGACGTGAAATAGTAACTGGTGCATGGTTGCGGCCTTGGTCATATTCATGTGGCCAATCCCCGGGTATACGTTCATCCTCCACAATCATATTGTGGAGTATAATAACAGTTTTCATTATATATGCAAGTATGTCGAAATTCCACATTCTTGCAGGTTGTTTAACGATTGCAAATTGGTTTTGCAATACCCCAAAGCCTCGCTCCACATCTTTTCGGCAAGCCTCTTGCATAGAAGAGAATTTGCGTTTTTTGTGTGAGTCTGGATGCTTGATCGACATGATAATGGTTGCTATCTTAGGGTATATCCCATCGTCAAGATAGTATCCCATATCGTAATGGTTCCCGTTAACCTCGAAGTTCACTGGTGGTGTCTTCCCTTCGATAACGTTTTTGAAAATATAAGAACGGTTCAAGACATTGATATCTTTGTTTGAACCAGGCATACCAAAAAATGCATGCCAAAACCATAGATCTTTGAAACCACTGCCTCTAAAACAATACTTTCATCGCCTTTATATGATTTGTAAGCCCCTGATTCGGCAGATGGGCATCGATCCCATTTCCAATGCATACAATCTATACTGCCGAGCATCCCCGGAAATCCCCTTGCCTTGTTCTGCTCAAGCAACAGTTGAACATCTGCAGTGGTGGGGTTCTGCAAATATTCCTCCTCATATAATCTGACTATAGTCAAACAAAATTTCTGTGTTGCTTCCAGGACAGTGCTTTCCCCGATGCGTAAGTATTCATCTATTGTATCCGCTGCGCATCCATACGCCAACATGCGAATTACAGCCGTAATCTTCACGTGTGGGGTTAACCCTAAGCGGCCTGCCGCATCACTTTTTTGAACGAAATACGGGTTTATGGCTACCACATCCCCCAATATGCGGTTAAACAATTGTCTTCGCATTCTAAATCTCCTACGGAAAACATTGAGAGGAAAACGAGGGCTCCTGGAAAAATAATCTCTCCATAGCTGCCTTGCTCCGATTTCACGATCTCTTTGAAGTTCGATTCTGGTATGTGGCCAGTCTATATATGAAGCTATCAACCCCAAATTGATAGCTTGGTCATTTTGCCTTAGAGCCATTGATTCTTCATCTGATGAGTCTGATTTGCGAGTAAATTCATCTTCAGACGACGAAGATAGGGTTAACTGATAATTAGGAATATAAGAAGGGGAAGAAGAAGATGCACCATACATATTGAAGTTTTGGTTGCCTGTCATTAGTTGTGAAGGTTTGTAGTTTTGGGATGTTTCTAGTTTTCGCAAGTTAAGTAGTTTTGGGTTGGTTTGCATTGTAGAATATATGTTCATTATATAGTTTTGGGAATTATTGATATTCATAACAAGTTAGGGTTGAAGTGACAATACAATTAATTAATTAAGACTCTGCCACAGAATAAACTACAAATACTAATAATTAAGGCACCAACTAAGGGATATTTTTCTTTTTCAATAAGAGGAAACAATACTTCTCTAAGGAAACCTGTTATGAAACCTTAAGACTTGCCTTGTAGGACGGCGTGGACGTCGATGTTCACTACTTGGGAAAACAATCAACACGAAGGGATTGAATTCTTCCATCACCCTCAAGATCTCGAAATGAGGTTGGTACCTGAAATCTGAAGGTCTCAATCTTAACCATTCCTCAAGAGTTCTTGAAATAATTTCTTCATCAGTTTCAGAGTAAAGACGATATTCATTCACCTTAGCAGTTAAAGAAGAAAATTCTAACACTTCCTTTGTGATTTGCACATATCGACAAAAAAGCCCGGCTCTATTCCTGTTGTTGGGATTACCTGTTTCGTTACAAAAGTTAGCATGTGTATCTTCTAACCATTGCATGCTCATTGTACCATTCATTCCACGTTCATGCCCCCTAGCTGGATAATGCAATACTATGTTGCGACAAAGAGCTAAATCTTCCTCTAGTGTAAAATTCTCTGCATTAAGTCTAAAATTTTCGTAACCCGCCATTAAATGAAAACACAAAATACAAAATTTCTCCTAAAATGTTAAAGATTTCTACTAAGATGTTAAAAGAGGTGGATTTGGATTGAGGAGGAAAGGAATAACCTCATGTATTTATAGGTGTATACATTCCAGTTTGGAATTGTTGTTGAACGGTAAGAATTCTTAACGGCTAGAAAACGGTAACAAATTTAAGTTTCTGATAGATTTATATTTTAGTGAAATACTACGGTGATACAGATAATTGTTATACAACAAATTGAGTGGCATTGTTGGCAAACGACAAGCAGCGAAAAAAAAGACTCTGACAACTCATGTGAACAAAAACGGAAAATGATATATACAGACAAATATTACTTTAATATTAAAAAACAATAAAAGATGGAAATCATCCATTCTCATTTTCGTCACCACGGGATTGCCGAGGTGGCATAAACGGAGAAAAATCTGACGATGAACTAGGCCCCCCGGTATGCCATGTTTGAGGTGGCACGGTTGCTGAGAAAGAGCCAAAACCTAGATGTGGTTGGTGGGACATGGAATATGCTAGTTGTTGCTGCAAACTTGTGTTCTGTTTCTGGTAATCGCGGACCTCTTCCAAATGAAACTTGCGGAATTGATGGGTAAAGTCGGACAAATCTTGCGCAAGTGTATAAGCTTCGCCCTGTAACAAATAATATAAAACGTTACCCTGTCAACAATAATTATGTTACGATTTAGAATTTTTTTTTTTTAAAATATACATACGTATGACCAATTATCTTGGGGCGGTAGTGCTACATGCTCATCAGAAAATTCAATTGATTTTCTTACACGCTCACCCACAATGTTGTACGTATCCACCTCCCAGTCGAATTTGGTGACAAAATTTTGAAGTTGGTTACACGTTGCCAATATTCCAAATACACGTCATACAAAACTGAGTCTCCAACATATTCAGAGCTGTGGACGTGAATGTTATCCATTATCTTCCTAGCTTCGGGCGGTTTGATGTTGCTAACACGACCCGGGGGGTTATGTGGAATTCTCCAGCCACCAAAGTTTTGGGCCCATAACCGTTCTCCGAGGTAAACGTTATACTGTTCATAGTTAATAATTATGACCTATATACCAGTAAAATAAAATAGGAACTGAATAAATAATCACAACTAAAAACATAAATTTTAAACTCACAGTGCAAAGCCAACTAAATACAATGCGTCTAGCCGTGACCTGCAACCCTATATGGAATATTTCATTCTCGATGTTTGCCGTGATTTTTTCTCCAATGCAGGTAGCCCACGTGGACCATGTTACATCGTCGGCCTTCAATTCGTTTAGAAGAGACCTTGCACGAAGAATATCATTTTTCTTTATACGTGAACTCTTCCAACGCGAACATCTTGGCCACACCATTTCTGTCTCAACGGATGGCATATGACGTCGAAGTATGCCAAGATACTCGTACCCCCAGAACTTCAATTTTAAGAAAAAAAGAAAAAAGTTAAGTTACCACCAAATAACCATTTAAATAATATTGTGGAAAGTTATTTACCTCCAATATCTGACACGATCCGGTTAGTGACTTTGTTCGCCTACCGGCTGCGCCAAGTGTGCTTAAGAGTTTGGAATAACCGGCACCACCCCAGTCATAAGTGCCAACTTTATCTATATCATCAAAAGCAGCTAACCAACCGGCATCGATGTAGTTCTTTGTATTTTGAGAAGAAAAATTGACCCAGAACATACATCCAGAAGGCCCGCGCAATTTGTGTTGCAAGTTTGTCATCGCCTTTCGCCTCTACCAACTTATCCTTTTTAAAGTATAAGGCCAAAAAGGACACTGTCATGGAATCTGAAATCCATTGCGGAGATTGTCCTGCTATATTACACCCTTCATTGTTTAGTAGATCTGGGAAAATATGTTCTTGTACATATTCAAAGGAATATTTGATGTTGTCATATGGAATGGACCCTCCAACACCAATACTAATCCCGGTCAGCATAATCCAGTCCAAAGGTGTAATCCCCATTTCACCAAAAGGAAAGTGGAAGGTGTTTGTGGTGTCCCAACAACGCTCGACGATGTAGTCTATCATTGCGTGTGACGACTCGCCAAACTCCATTGTCAACAATCGCGTCCATCCTACCTTTTCTATAATAATAGCAGCTCTAGGGCAGTGCTCAGATATAACATGATAATGTTGTTGGACCGATTTTATAGACTCGTGATGCATGTACTTGGTCTTTGGGTCTGCCCGTAGACTCATATTACAGGAAACGTGGGCGTCATCTTCAAGCATAACCAGGCCAACATCATCGTTCATTCCTTCAGGCATCTGATCAACCACTGGGTCCTCCGATGTTGTGGCTTTTTTGTTCCTTTTTCTCCCACCAACAAATCGAGATGTAGCTTTCCTCAACATCTATTTCAAAATATTTGTTAAATCAATCTCAAAATAATATAAATCCTGTTTTTCTCCTAAACATAACAAAAAATTATAATGAATCCAATAGCTGAACCAAAACTAAAAAGTACTAAAACTAAATCCACTAAATGGATTTCGGAAATTTAGAGGATTGATTTACCAAATTCTATTTTCTGGTACCAAATATAACTGAAAAATAAAATGCAAAACCAAACCACAACAACTGTAACAATAAGTTCCATTTTCCAAATAATATTTTCAACTTTACTCAAAACATCCGGATTAATTGAACCCACATTTCTAACATCAGGGCAGTGGAATTTAAATTAGTGAAAATGCACGAAAAATAAAATGTACACATGAATTAACCTGCTATGATTTTTCCTCTTAACATTTTAAAGCAAAAATAAGCAAAAATTATTAAAGACTATCTTAACATTTCAAAATGATGTTCACTAGTTTTATCAATACAATTAATGGGTTTCTACGGTCGGCAATACAGGGTTCTCGACGGCAGCAATCAAAGGCTTTAACGGCGGCACACTTTTATCAATTTCAGTATTTTTCGTTATCGACAATCAATAGAAATCACAAAAATCTAAAGGACAGTGTGGAAGAAAGCTTTTACCTTTGATTGAGTGGGTGAAGTCTTCTTTTCCTGCTGCCACTGCCGTGTAAGTAGAGAAGAAAATGTGAGAAGATTTCCTGCTGCCGCTGCCGTGTAAGTTGAGAAGAAAATGTGAGAAGAAAATGTGAGAAGCCTCTTCCAACATAACTATAAATACTAAACCCTACCACACGGTCAATTACCAACCCGTCCCTGTGCAACACGGTAAATTACCAAGCCGCTTCATTCACCCACGGTTACTTAGAGCAACAACTTTGGTTTGATCGGTCGGCTAGCTAGCCGCTTCCCATACGGTCAGTTAGACCAACAACCTTCATTTGATCGGCCTCCTAGGTAGCCGCTCACTCATACGGTCATTTAGCATAACTACCTTCTTACAGACGGTCACTTAAAGCTATTCCCAGAAACACGGCCACTTACAAACACGCCCCTCTCTCTCACGGTTAATTAGTGAGCCGCCCCATGTACATTCGGTTTCCTAACTGGCCGTCGGTCACTTACGTGTGCTACGAAAGTTGTATACGGTCACCTATAGCAACTGCCAAAACATTAAAACGTTCAACTGGGTGGTCGTTTCAGAGATAAGCGTCATTCATCGACACCGTATCTCGTGATACGGCCACCCAACTATACACATTAATTATTACGACCTTTTATAAAGTCGTCTCTCGTAATTCGGCCACCCAACTAGACGCTCAATCATACGTATCGTTAACTTACCGCATTATATTTGGTGCTCATTCAGATGAGCGCATAGTTGTGCGATCTTCTAAGTGAACGACAATACTAACATACGCTAGTATAGTTAACCGTGCGTGTTATATTCGGCCCATTAATAGAACGCCTTGTATCATACGGTTACCAAAAACACCGTGCGAATAAAATTTACTCTTCTACCGCTGTGGTTTTTAAGCCAAAGACCAAACAAAATTTGGTATTTAGTCGATAGGATAGTCGCACCGCTGCAGTTGCCCTTAACATCCTATCATCAGGTTGAAGTTGTTGCTTTGACTAAGGTATAGGTACTTCATACCCTAAAATGCGTAACTTCTTGAAGGTACTTTATGATAGTGGTTTCTAAAATGGTTAGCTAATGTTGATGGTGGCATCTAACTTGTTTGGTGTTGCCACAAGGGCATAGTTCATTGCTACAACTAAAATCAATCTGGAGGGCAGAAGAAAATAATGAGACCTCACTGATTGAACATGTAATGCATTTGGATCCAATTGAGGTATGTTTTTACTCCTTCTATGCTGATTTTATGTTAGCATTTCCTGATGCTCTTTGCACAGGTTTTTGGACAAAAATTGGTTGAACATGCATGTTTCTACCATTCTATTTTACATCTACAGTTTTACTGGTCATAGTTTTGCTATTCTTCTGAAGGCATGTTGAGTATTGATTATTGAGTCTTGACGGTATACAACTGTCAAGGATTGTGTTTTATAACAACTTTATGACTGGTTAGACTGGATAATCGAGTAATTTGCTTTCTACTGACCACACAGTGTCTGATTGAAGAATCTTTGGAACATAACCTTCATCCTGTTATTTGGACATTGTTTTTTCATGCGCTTAATATTATCCAAGGGTTTAGCGTACGTATTAGTGATTTGTAGAGCCGATTCATTTGCAGGCATTAGTTGCAGCATCAAAGACTGTTGATTGTTGTAAGCTTGTTCTTAGTTTGCACAAATATTTTCTACTTGTTGGGTATCTTAGAAGTAAGTTGATTTCATTCTCGGATACTCCTTAGTTCCTTTTAGGTAAGCATTTTTGGTAATTTTCTTCTTGAAGCTGTACTTGTCAATTTGACAGATACGTATCTTGGTGTCTGTCTCAGATTTAAGTGTCATAGGATTCTTCAAATCCAAAGAATACATAATACCTTGTTGATAGATACTATTCATCCAAATCTATAAATTAACTAGCTTTATCTTGCGAAAGAGAACAAGGAAAGGACCATGTTTAGGTGTAAAATAAGCATGTGATGTTGAAAATATCGGCTGATTTATATGATGAAACCATTTTGGTCAATCCGATAGAAAACACATGGTGGAAAAAACACATAATCCAACTAATCGTTTTTCAGTTTGTGAAAGCACTGTAATGGTTAAACGTGGATTCTTGGACTGGGTTATGCTACTAGTGGCACTATCATCAGCTGAAATCTGGTTTATGAAGTTTTGCATGTTAACTTGACATAAGCTTATTTTTGAACTGTAATTGGCACATTAGAAGGTTATTAACTCTTCTAAGGGTTCGGGTCTTGTTGATTAGTAGGGAATGTTGTTCTCTGCTGATGTGCATAGGAACTGTATTGTGAAATACACATATTTCATTGGTGCATTATTTTTTTCTGGTCTGTTGATTCAGGTATTTGAACTTTCTATTGACTCAGGTCATACACCAAAGCTGAGATAGAAATTAAACGAGATCACAAAGGAACTTTGCCCGGTATGTCTCTTCCCTTAGCGCATTTCAACTCAATGAAAATTTGGCAGTATCTTGGTTCTTCCACGTACATACAAAGTTTTGTTTATTATTCTCTGTTGTCTTGCAAGTTCTCAGCATACCAACAAATATGCCAAATTAGTACATTGTACTAGGATATAACAAAATGGCACCCACAGTATTCTGATGTGAGCATTAGTGAGTTGGTTAAATCCTTCTTAATTTTTACTAACATTCAGTTATTTTTGGATAAAATACTTCTCTCTTTTGTAGGTTATCTCAAGTATGAGAGTTCTGATGACCTATGATTCGAAAATACATGCTGTGTGACAACCTGTTTTGCATCCACACTCTTTTCCCCAAGGTTTGTCTTGAATATTTGTTTATTGGTCAAGTGTATCTTATCCCATATTCTTCTTCTGGTGTCTTATTATTTTATTTTATTTAGGCACTTAAAGAGACACTTGAAGTGTTGCTGCTGCAAACTCAAGTGCAAATATACTGTCTTCTTCTCGGCGTGGTTTCGATGTAGTTGGTTGCAGTTAGACTTTTCTCGCTGCATATGCTATTGGTAGAATTTTTTGAGCATACTGTTTCTATCCAAATTTTCTTTTTCTGTAATCTTGGTTTTTTGGATGGATGATTGCTTGTTATTTGGAGGTTTCAAATGTATTAAACAATGACTATGTATTGTGGTTTCAGAATAGTAATAAAATTGTAGGTTTTATACGAGTTAGCCCTCAATTTTAACAGAAAAATATCAGGATCTAGATGCGCAGGCAACCTGTGATTGTTGATCTTTTTTTTATTGACGTGTAATAAATTCTCTTACTGAAAAGGCGTGTAACATAAATGTGACACCAAATTAAGACACATGTCATTTCTCGAAACCAATTACAAAATATTGTATAAGAAGTACAGCCATAAAAAGTTGATGTGATGGATGCTAATTATAATATTAATTATTTTTTATGATGGATATTAAATATCACACCAAAATTGTAACGTTAAATATAACACTATATTTAAGACAGTTATAATCCATAATATAGATCTTAAGTGATGTAATTATTATATAACAAAAACCTTAATATGGCGTAGTGATGGTGAAATTTTTGATAGGGAGAGGTTTTATGTGTACTTTTTTCAGTGTCCAAATATAACTCTCCTGAGTTTTCTTATTTCTTATTATGTTGGTGGATTTTAAATAGGAGGTAACTTGATGGTGTTATTTTGTATCCACATTTCTAAGAGTTTGGGAAGTCGGAAGAGACCAGATCTTCCCTTGGTTGTTGTTGTTGATGTCGAGCCGATGCTGGAGCTACAACTGGTGTCACTTTCCTTTGATGTGGCATGCATGTGATGTTGGAGTTGAAATTTGTGTTGGCGCTGCATGCTTGGGTTGTTGATCTGGTGTTCATCTTTCCTTTTGCCTCCTTCATTCACAACACCCACAGATGGTTGAATGTTGTAACACTTACTTATGTGTCGTCTGTTAACACAAGTCTCACAGACCTTTTCATTCCTAGCAAGTCTGGCTCTTTCCATCAAAGCAGATGTAGTTGTAGCCAGTCGTCTGAATCTGGGCAAGAATGTCTTGCATTTGGATAAAATCGGTTATGGTAGGTGACTGGGCCTGAGTGTTCCCAACTTCTTCATCCGTCTAACCAGAAGAAGGCGTGTTGGTAACACCAATGTTGGTAACTGATAAGTGTCTAAATATTTTAATACTAATCAATTGATTATGCTTTATTTGTTATTTTTTTTTTAAAATTTTGTATGTTATGTTTATTTTGAATTTTATAGATATATTGGAATCACGAGACTCGAAAGAAAAGAAAAAAGAGCCCAATTCATTACTTAAAAGCCTTTGGTGTCGGATGGATTCGAAGCTAGCAATGAAATGAGTCTAAAATTTGTTAAAACTGGAATTTACTAAGTGAAGCCATGTACCGGGTGCCATCAATTCATCATCTTCTATTATAACCTAGCAGCTAAAATCTAGGTCGAGAGTTCTTCCCTCTTTCTCATAAAATCAAATCCCGCTCTGCCCAAGCCTTCACGCCGGCGTACTTGTAGTTGCAGTGAGAAGAATGAATAGGGGTTGGTCGAAGGTCTAGACAAGTTCAGATAGAAATAAGAATTGTGTAGGAAGTTGTGACTGCTCGAGTTTACAAGCCGAGAATGAGAAAATGTGGTTGGCAATTATGTTGACGGAGATGTGGAAACTGTCTCAGTCGAGGAGGAGAAATAGACAGCGAGAGAATGAAGATTCAGGTGGGTTTTAATCTGATGCTGTAAGGGAAGAATACACAGAACTAGAAGATGGGTTTCAGATTGAATCTGTGATGGGTCCTTATCAGTCGAGATGGAAGAGAAAGATATATCTGGTGGCTTGTATTTGTGATGATTTGGATTGGGTTTCAGTCAGATTCAGGGGTCTTGAGATAAGAGGCAGTTGAAGAACACGGCAGAGATGGAGGGTGGTGATGGGTTCGCTGTCGAGGTGTTGAATCTGTGTTGATTTAAAAAGAACAGAAAATGGCCGATAGTTGAGAAGGATTTGGCTGGTTGCTGAGAACAAAACAGGGAGGAGACGAAGAAGAAGAATAAAAGTATGGGTTTGATTTGAGTTGCCGTGAAACAGTAAGAAGATGGTGGTATCAAGTAAATGGGTTCGCTGTGATTTGGATTCAGAAGAAGATGGTGACACAGGTTGGTTAGAGAGAAGATATGAGATTTGATGTTGCCGTGAAGATAATGAATGGGTTTTGATACTGTTGGTGGTGTGGCTTGAATTGCAGTACTTAGGGTTCGAAAATGAGCTCGGTGGTGATGTTGTTAAATGTATTGAAATTGTTGTTTAGCAGTGAATGAATGATGTTTGTGTATGTCTGAAACCGAGTTTGCAGTGAAGGAATTGGTGGAATGGTCGAAAATACACAAAATCTGCCGGAATTTTTAACCACCAGGTGTTCGATGGTTTGCCTCAAAGAGAGAAAATTGAAATACACTTTCAGTTCGTGGGACTGACATGCTTATGTGCTTGTTTAGAACTCTGATTTTGGGCTTTAGCTATGGGCTTCCTCTATAATCCGATTTTGGCTTAAAAGTGTTTGGGCTTTATCTATTTGGAATTAAAGAGTTAGGGTTTGATTAGAAGAGAGTTCTACTCCAACAAGGGTTTCTACAAGTGAAGAGCTATAAATAGAGGATATCTACAACAAGAGAAACACTTTAGAATCTGATTTTTGACATCTACCATTGGGTTTTGTAGTGTTTGATACAAGTTGAAGAGAAGTGGTCGAAATCGAGAATTATGCATCTATGGTTTGCTTTATTACTTTCCTTCTTATATTTATTTCAATTTGTGAACTCTAAAACTATGAGTAGCTAATTCGCCTATTGATTAGGGAGGATTTTGAAACTCTGTAATATGTTTTATTAATAAATTTTTGCAAGTTAATTTTTTTGATAAATATCTTTTGCTGATTATCTTTTTCCGTTCTTATGACCATGAGATGTTTGCGAGTTATCTAAGTGTGAGATTAGGTATCTTGTATGCAATTCTAACGCTAGTTAAGAGAACTTTAATAAGTAATTGTTAGAGCAATCTCTACAAAAGTAGTGAAACATTAGTTGTTGCAAAGGGATTTTGTGGACAATAGTGTATAAAAAATAACCATAGGTTAACACTCCGAATTTACGAGCATGTGGCTAGGAGCAACTTGATTCACAAATATTAATGCAATTGATTGAATTACACCTAGAGAGCCTATTTTAGGTGGTTCACTTGATTAGAATCTGCTAGAGAACTTATTCTATGCGGTGAAATTAGGAATCCAAGATTAGTTGAACTTATAACTTGTCTTCAGTTGTTAACAATCGACATTTATTGAAGGTTAAACTTGTATGATTAGTAATATCTTTGTTCGGTAGTGGAGAATTGTTCCTTGATCAATTCTTTCTCATAATTTGATAATAAAATACAATTTTCAGATTCACTAAATCACAATATTATTAGTTAAAAATACTTTTATAACAACTTTTGCTCAATTCCTCCCTTGGGACCGAACCTACTTGTCAATATACTATTTATTAGTGTAAGAGAAGTAGAGAAACATTATTTGTGAGTTTGACATCTCATCAGTAACCGGAGAAATATCGCAAGGTGTACCAACGTTGGTACTACCAGAATTGCCATTAAGAGTTAGTTATTGAATCTCACCTAAGGTCAACTGCTTTGAAAGTTGTGAAAATGGATTTTGCAACTGAGAGATTGATATCCCACCATGGTCGCCAAAATGTTTGTGGGGAAATGCATTTGAAGGCTAATTTAGGAAAAATGGGGTGAGCAGGTAAATAATTCGTCTAATCTTTAAACATTTGTACTATACTAGTACTTTGTTTAGATTCGAGAGATCAATATGTACAATCCTGGCTTAATCCAAGCAATGGTCGTTCCAGTCTTGCTTCACTCGCAAAAGAGAAGGAGAAGGAGAATGGTTGGTCTTAGGGAGGGAAGCGAGAGAAAGGTTGGGGTCAGAGTATCAGACTCTGTAGGATGTGATAGGTGTGAATAACTATGAACAACTATCTATAAGTGCAAAGATGGTATGGAAATCAAGTTGCTCGATTTGTGTTACTATGTCCTGTTTTCAATAGATTAAGGAATCTATTATATATAATAGTTATTATAACCGTTCACCTGACCTCATCTCGTGAAGAAAATTTCGATTAATGGAGTAATGGTGAAGTGGAGATGGTGGAGAAAATGTTAGTAATTGTTCCCACTTCGATTGAGGATGAATGGACGATTTCTTAACCCACTACTCCTCTGCTCAACTGTTATTCGAACTTTCCAGAGATTTTGTCTTTAGTGAATGCACTGCTGCACCACATGCCGTAGACCGCCACACTAATACCCTAGTGAATATCCCCTGTGACATCTTTGAAGTCTCGTGTAAGTTTTGTAATATTAAATATTACTAATGTGAAGTCGAATGAGGCTTGCTTAGTTGGTCTCTTGACTAAAGACTTGTATTGCTTGACTATCCGGATGAGTCTAACAAGACATACTTAAAATAAAATATGTATTTATTTTATTTTATTATATTTATGAGGAACAATGTGTAAGTGAATTAACATTGATGTGTTTTGTAGAAAAACGAGTGTAGCATGCTGAGCACAAGAATATGTATGTGAGGCCGCACAAGAAAATATATGTGTGTGAGGCCATATATGAAAACACTCTCGTGAGGCAGGTATGGCCTTGATAGACAAGTTGAGAAGTAATAGTCTTGGTCGGACAAGCAACGGAGAAGACTTGGACAAACAAGTTAGGGTTTAAAAATTTGGATGGACAGGGCAAGATGGGACAAACAAGGTAAGCTTGACGGGACTAGGTAAGCTTGGATGGACAAGCTAGGGTATCAGGATGGAAAAGCTTGGAAAGAGGGCTAAGAAGGACAAGCTTTGTCCATGGAGCTAATGTGGACAAGCATAAATATCTAAGACGACCAAGATTATGAGCTGAGCTAAGGCGGACAAGCATAAGTTGTCAAGACTAAAACAGACAAGCCCAGTAGCCAAGTTAAGACGGACAAGCCCAGTGGCCAAGCTAAGACGGACAATCTTACTAGCGTCTAAGCTAAGACGGACAAGCCTTGTGGTCACGACTAAGACAGACAAGCTTTGTGGCTAATTAAGGTAGATGAGCTCAGTGGTAAGGCTAAGACGAACAAGCTTAGTAGTGTCTATCTAGGACGACAAGCTTTGTGGCTAGACTAAGACGGACAAGCTTAATAGGAGGGAGGACAAGCTAGGGCTTGGTCGGCCAAGTAAGCCATTTACAACGCTTATAAGCGTTGCAAATCAACTTTTGAACCATCTCCTTTCCAATAGGGTTGGAAGGTTTCATTGGTTGTTTGATACACTTATAAGTGTTATGAACTCATTTTTAGTGTTTCCAAAGCTCTAAATTGATTTCTTTTTATGCCATTCATATTAGTTGCCTCCTTAAGCAAGGATTAACGTGACCGAGACTGGATTTAGCTGGTAAAAGCTATATTTTGTACTTTAGCATAATTTTGACTTGATATCTAAGCACAATTGTGACATTTTAGCCAGGTAAATTTGTATGTAACATGCTACATAATTTTATATAAAAGTTATATAAGTATTTCAGTGAGTCAATATTATTCAGTAGAGCATGACATAAGGTAATTTTGGGAATTTAGTTGCGGAATATAACACCAAATGATACTCAAATTGCTCTATACTAGTGGGCAATCTATCTAGGAGCTTGAGATTTGTTATGTAAAAATCATTGAACATCTGGGAATGTTGTAATAAGCAGTAATGTTATTCTAGTAACTTTGTATAGTGATAATGTTTATTCAAGGTAATTTTTGGGAATTCAGTTGTGGAATATAGCACCAAAGAACACTCAAAATTCCTCTATACTAGTTGGCAATCCATATAGGAGCTTAAGACTTGTTATGTAAAAATTATTGAATATCTGGGAATGTTATGATGAGCACCAGCGCTATTCCAATAATTTTGTACTGGGATGAATGCTGATTCATCTAATGAATTTGATCGCATATGTAATAATCTTATGAGGCCATCCAGGTGATGCATTCATGTGATTACGTAAATACAGAAAGAGACATGGATAAACGCCTACTTTAAAATTCTTTGCAGAATATATGAAGTTCAATATTTCTAAGACCCCGGTGAGAAACATAATCTTTACTATTTTACCCCTGATAAAAACCCACCATCTACAACTATGTATTATTATTCAAACAGAAAATGATGCGTTTTGTTGTTATATACGTATAATAACTATATGTATGAATATGAAATAGCGGAAGCGAATTGGTGGCATTGGGAAACTCTTTAGTTGCAAAGTTGAGATAGGAAAGGTGTTGACCCTTGAAGAAGTGCGCAAGGTCGATGAAAAACTAAAGAATGTCGTGTTGAAGCGAAGGAGTTTTTCGGGTAAATAAGAAGCGGCTTTCGAAGAAGGCTACGTGGGAGTGATTTATATTTGTTTGCTTTGAAAAATTTAGAACTTATTTACTTCGAGTCTTGTTAAACAATCTTGATTTCGTTTAAGTTTGGTTTGTTTGATTAATGGTGCTCTTCTTTGGGACGCATACTAAGGGTTGTTACTTTAAGGCCTATGTTTATTTTGAACGATACAATTTATCTTAAGAAAAACTAGTTAATCGGTATTGTTAAGTGTTTTATCGGCATGGTCGATACTTATGTCGGCATTCTCTACTTTTATGTCGGTATTTGGTTTCACTTAGTTATTTTGGATGCTTTTCTTATTTTTTCTATGTATTATTTTAAGATGAAGTCGGCATAGTATAAATTTGGATGTTTTCTTACTTTTTTCTTTCTTATCTATTCTGGATGGCAACAAGATAGCGGTCCGGACATCAATCTAGCCCAACATGTGGCTATTTTACACATGGTGTAAACATCTCCCCCTCTTAACCTCCAACTTGTTGTGGGGTTGGTAAGTTTATTTCCTCTTTTTGTTTGACGGTCAATGACAGAATTCTACCCCAAGCATGAATTATCGTTTGTTAAAGAAGATCGTGGCTTGTCACTATTGTTTATAGAGATATTAACAAAGATGCCCCCAACTGCGGTAACATGTTGAATTTTTTTTTGCGTGCTAGGCGAGACTGTGTTCCAACTATTGGACTTATGATACTTGGGTGCTAGTCGAGACTTCAGTGGAATAAATGTTCTTTCGGATGTGGCAAAGCTTTTTCCTCGCAACGTAACAAGTTGTAGCGCTCTCTGCTAGGGAAGGCAAACATGTGCTTGTGTGGAATACGATTTTTTAAACCAACAATAGTTGTTGGTATGGGTTTGAGACGAGACTTTACTCCTTCTTAGTGGCAAGGTTTTATACTTGCATGCAACACGATATTTTTTGCTTGCGATAAGAGCAAGGCTTAGGTGCTCACGTGCTTAGGTGCTTGCGATGATGCAAGGATAAACATTGAAGGGTCTGAGTAATCGCCCTCTGCAATATCTAGACGTTTGGCATAATCTGAGGTGTCACGTATCTCTCCCTCAAGCAAAGTTGTTTTGGTTGAGGTGATAATGACGTGGCCCAAGTCGTGGTTAACAGGATTTTCTAGCGAAATCGGCTATCAAACTTCTTTGGCGGACAGTTTTGGAGAGGTTGTGTGTCTTCGGTTGTTAACGGTGGAATAGGACTGCAACAGCTGTGGCGAACTGGAATGCAGCAGTTGTGGCGAACTAGAATGCATATTAAGCTGTAAAACTGGACTGCAACAGTTGATTTGAAATTGTATTGCAGTAATTGATAGGAAACTAGTCTGCAACGGGTACGAGGAAACTGGACTGAAACAGTTGTAAGGAAACTGGACTGCAACAGTTGATGTAAAACTGGGATGTAGCGGTTGCGTGGAACTGGACTGCAGCAGTTGATGTAAAACTGTATTAAAATTGGACTGAAGTAGTTGCGAGGAAACTGGACTGCAACAGTTAATGCAAAACTAGGCTGCAACGATTGCGTGGAACTGGAATGAAGCAGTTGATGCAAAACTAGACTGCAACAGTTGATGCGAAATGGACTGCAACTATAGTTGTGAAACTGGACTGCAGCAGCTGCGACAAACTGGACTACAACAATTTTACGAAACGGGGTTGCATCAGTTGTTATGTGCTAGACTGCAGCAGTTGTTGTGTACTAGATTGCAGCAGTAGTTATGTAACTAGACTGCAACAACTGATGTTAATTGGACTGCAACAATATATGAGAAATTGGAATGCAACAATAGATGCGAAACTGGACTGCAACAGTAGATGCAAAACTGGACTGCAGCAGTTATAGGGAACTGAACTGTAGCAGTTGCTGCAAACTAGACAACATCAATTGCGCGGAACTGGACTGGAGTAGTTGATGCGAGGTTGATGCGAAACGGAACTGCGACAATTGGTGGGAACTGGACTGCAGCAATATATGCAAAACTGGACAACGGTAGTTGATGCTGAACTGGAGTGCAGCAGTTATGCAAATCTGGACTGTAATAGCTTGCGGTGTGCCGCTTTTAACGTTGCAGTTTGCCGATTTTGTATTAAAATATTTGGTTGTACACTCGCCCCCTCTTAATCATGTAACTCGATGTAGGATTAAGAAGTTTACGTTACCCGGCAACATAGTTCCGCGTTGTATTTAGGTGTTACGTAAGACCCCTAAGCATGTGGAGTATTACGCCGCTCACCCAAAAAGAAATACTTTAAAACTTAGATGTCACATATCTCGCCCCAAGCGATAGTCACCGTAGTTGAAGTTATATGCAACTCTCCCCAGTAGACAATTAGTGTCATGCTGCTTAATGCTTGAACAGGGGTGCGCCTCCTTGCTGCATCACGCTTGCACATGTAATGAAGTGAAGGTTTTCTGCTATCTAGAATTCGTATAGGGGGCTAGTTCTACTATTCCAGATGCGTGCAGAATTGAGATGTGTGCATCTTCAAATGCCTCGGCATGTGAAAATGCTCGCCACATTGAAAACGTCTCATATGATAAAAATATGCATGATATTGCGATAGGTATGATAGAGAGGGGTGGAAAAATCTACCGACTCGGCTTGTCTCATGGCTCAGCGGCTCGACTTGGTGCAGGCGGCTCTGATCGGCTTGGTGGCTTAGCTTAACTATGTGTTGGACTTTACAGCCGGAAATTACCGTCGACCAAATTTTTGTTATTTTTGGAAAATAATTGTCGTACTTGACCGTCGGTCATGGTCGCCGGTCCTATAATATTGTTTTTTTCTTTCTCCATTCGAATTTTTTTCCCACGCTTTTCCTTTGAACTGTAAGCAACCACTTTCTGTAACGGTTTTGCGTGATGCTTTTTTTGGACCTTTCGCGACTAGGAGATGCATCTTTTACGGCATTTTTCTACTCCATATAGGATGACTCTTTGATCAGAGTTTCTTAGAATTTGACAGATGCTGCAGATAAATTTTTTAGGCAGATTGAACACAGATGATGAACATTTAATTTATACATATTTATATTTCCTAGTGTTTTTAATTGTACTAATTTTATTAATTTTATGTGTTTATAGGTTAACCGCAAAATTTCCAATGTTACAAATTAAACGACTAAAGTAGAAGTAAAAATGACGGTTTTGATAGAAATGAACAATGTTACTCACGACACTAAAGTGGAAGCTTTAATTAGGCTTCCATTTAATTTACTATGCTAGCACCACAAGGCATCTCCAGCTACCAAAATAAGGAAGAAAAAGGAAGTGGGGGACAGTACGAGTTGCATTACTCGAGTTAGCTCTTTTAATATGAATCAAGAATGTTACCCGGAGCTAGATCGGTTTCCGAAAAGCAAGTAAAGATTGCTTCAACAAAAATGGATGGAGTAGGATCTCAAAAAAATAGTAGACGTGGCAAGGGGTGCTTATTGGTTTTGGTGGCAAGATGGCAGGGACGTTTGAATTTGAATCTCTGTTCTGTGCGCATAAATTGAGAAGGGGATAAAGTGAGGTGTTAGCTGTTGGCGTGAGTTGTCGTGGCTGGGAATAAAAGAAAATGAAGAGAAAGTGAGTGACACGTGAGAGAAAGAGAGGAAGAACGACGGAAGTTTGGGGAGTATAAAAGACAAAGTCTGACACCAGAGAGGGGGTTCTGGTTGGGTTTTTATTTCTTCCTCCCTGACGGCGACGACGACGACATGAAACTGTTCTTTAGAGATTTAAGGCATATAAACAAGAGAAGAAGACCTTACCAGGTGACAAAGGTTTAAATTCTTATTCTTTTATTAACTATTTTTATGTCCTAATTAGTTTATAACTGGGTTTTTAGGTGGAAGCCAAAATTAATTATTTGAACTCATATTTTTCTATGAACATTGAAATAATGATTTAATTGATTAATAAATTTTTCTCATCCAGCTTGACATTTAATTATTATTAGGTAATTTTTTTGATTGTTTATGCTTTTCAATTGATATATCGTATTTGGGTTAAATTCTTTGACGGTGTATATTTTAGGATTGATAAATAATACTTTAGAATTGCTAAATTAGAAGAGAAGGAAATTATACAGCTGAAATGGTTATTTGGGATTTCAATGCACTATTTTCCGAGACATGAGATTAATTTCAATAATTGTCTCGAGTAATTTAGAAAATATTTTTAAGAGATTAATTGAGTTTATATAATTAGATTGGTGGAAACCGAATTCCCTAGTTCCTGACTCCAATATTCTATAATTTTGGTCTAATTAATTTTATTATTTTATTTTCAATTTTAATAATCCAAAAATATTGTTTCTGGTTAGTCGATTAGGAGTATTGATTGCAGTATTTTCTTGCTCCCTGTGGGTTCGTCCCGTACTTGTCGTTGTCTACTAGTTAGACGTCGTTCGATTGCGGTTATTATAAATAGGTATTTCAAAATCCTATCATTTTTTGCCGCCGCTGCTGGGGAGCGGTTGTGGAATATTGTAATTAGTATTTTTGATTTTCTAATCGTAGTTTAGGTTTTTAATTAATTTATTTTTTATTTTGTACAAATTTTTTATTTTATTTTATCTTTAGGATTTTTAGTTCTTTTTGACTAGTTTTGTGTCTTAGAATTTTGTTTCAGGTACTTTTGAGGTTGCTCTTAGTCGTCTAGCTCAACAACATTCGTCTGTTGTAAAATACTCACGAGTTTCTTGTTTGTGAGTTATATATTGAACGATTTGGACAGGTTGGACGCTCGTTATCCTAAATTGTGAATGTTGATATGAGGTACTAGTACTTCTTTTTGAAGTGGGAAAATACTTAGTTGAGTTCTTTGAACTCTTCCGTTTCAATTATAAGGGTAAGAGCAATTTTTTTATTTTCTTTTGTGGTGTGATTTATGGAATGAATGAATTGATGATTGCTTGTTTGTTTACTTCCTGAATTTGCACCAATTTTATTTTGTATAAATTTTGTTTTTATTTTCTTTGTATATACAGAATCTGGTGACATGACATCCTTTCTGGCATTTTGGAACTCATCCAAAAAGTTCCAGAGAGAAGAGTCAGAAAAGGAGTTATTTACTGAAACAATTGAAGAATATGCTTGTAGAGATTCACATTATCATGAACCGGTAAATGAGCAATATTGTAAAGAGTATAATATGTGTTCTCCGTCTTTGGAGGATTTAATTAAACAATTGATACCTAATACTTCTTATGATGTAAGTCTCTTTAGAAGATTCACTCAACCAGTTGAATAAAAACTCAATGAGGAAAAACTTAGTGTGGAAACAAATTCACGAGACCTTTAGAGAAATCGAAATAGAACGGTCAACTGCTAGTATTGCTCCAAGCAAACTTGATTCTCGTGACTTCTCTTTACATGTGCATGTCTCCCAAAATATTTTCAGTTCATATCCCTAGCGAACCCTTTGACTCGGTTATTTTTGTTCAAAATGATATACCCTTTGGAAAAACCAGGTTTGGAAGTAGCTTTTTTCTTTTGATAGTCTCATCATCTTTACGTTGCTAATGCGAGAGTTTGAGATTGTCATTGGGCATATATATATATTGTATTTTAAATTTTCAGGTTGTTAATTTATGGAGCTCCTTTCTGTACATATCAAGTAGGTAGATTCTTATTTTCTTGTTTTTATTTTCTTTTTAGGCTTTTTGTTTATTTTTATTTTCAGTGTTCTTTGTTATTACTATCGTTTGATATGTGTTATAGAGAATACTGCTTTTCTTGTGTCAATCAGGTGAGACGTTCCAATCCCTTCTTAAATTTATATTTGTTTCTCATATTTATATTTATTGCTTACCATTTTAAGTTGCACAGTTTGAAACATTGAGGACAATGTTAAATTTAGGTTTGGGTGTAGAGTTTCAGAAAATTGATGCCAATAATGAAAATCCAAAATTTAGAAACTTGTGAACTATTCAGGATGACACTAACCATTTTAGGTAGATGGAAACATAACTCTTATATATATGAATTGGTGTTCCCATCTAAATGGTCTATTCATTTCTGGATGCACTCAGGTGTTATAAATAACATGATAATCATTGAACAAGCATATCTCGGAATCGTCATAATTATATCACCCTTGTTTTTATTTTTAAAATTTTGTGTTTCTCTAAGTGATTTGGTGGGGCACTAGTATCGTCTTGTTGTCGCCAGGATGAAGTAGAGTGATTGAGATCAAACCCCATTATTTTAATTAAACTTGACCAATAGTTAAAATAATAAAAAAAATTGACACTTGGATAGCAATATGTGCATGTTCTCCCTGTCTCCGTCGCCTAAGCAAGCGTGGAAGGCAGGATCCGTGGGAACTATCATGTAATCTGCTGACAAAGAGCATGTGCTTAGATTCAAAAGATCTAATCATGTTGTCAAAACAAAGAGGTAAAAAGTAATTGTATATATTCAATAAATCGACCGCTGGGGCCCTTATATATACCAGCTTAGTTGATACTAGAATTAGGATTCAGACCAGTGGGTGTGTATCCCAATCCATTAGGGTTCATCCTGGCATTGACATTCATATAAATATTTTGGGAAACACCGTTCACCTTAGTCAACATATGCCCCCCCCCCCCCCCCCATTACTTCCATTTCCATTTTCTAATTCATCAATGTGTTTGAATTTGATTGATTTTTGAGCAATGTGAATGTTGATAATTTCCATCCATTTTTAGAACGTTTGATGATTATTTGAGTAGAGTTTTGTATTCTTAAATGAATTTTAGTGCACTGAGTGCAAATTCGTGTACACCAATTGGATTCATACAGGGTAATGATTCTTATAGCCTAAGAATTTAGTAGGCCAACTAAATAGCATGTTTTGTGTCTATCCTCAATCGTTCACAGATAGCTAGAAGTTGGAGTAAAGGTTTTATGGGTATACCTCTTGTAAACTCTCATGAGACAAATCTCGTCCGCTAAGGCTACTTAGGGGTTTAAAAGCTTGTTAAATATGTTAAATGTAGTCGTGATTCCTGTGAAAGTGAGTTATAATTTTATTTTATTTTTAGATTAGTTTTTCTCGAAGATTAGCAAATTATAGGCTTAGGGGTATTTGATGGGATCTTAATTTATAAATATTTACCATCATATTTATATTTAGGGATAATTTGGAATATGTCCCGAATTATATGACTTAGTTAAGGATATGTCCTGTAACGGTAGGAATTAAGGAAAATGTCCCAGCTATCCATTTAAACCGTTAAATGATCAAAAACGCACATGTGTGGCTTTACACATGTCATTTTCAGAAAATTATACCCTTGTCATTTTTGGATAGATGGTCTAGCTCAATGTAGTCAATCGTGGCCGTTACGGCCGCGATATCGCCGCTTTTCGCGGTATCGGCTGAAGAGCGCGACGTTTCACCGAATATCGGCGAACGATATTTGAACGCGAATATCGGCCGAATCGTCCGTATCTCGGCCGAGACGCGTCACCGAATCTAGGGTAAAATGGGTAAAATGAGATGTAGTATATGGCAGATAGAATGAGCAAGAAGAGAAGAAATTGGGTTTTACTCAAATTGGGTCCTCTGCAGTTCAAGAATTAGAGATGCGTACGTGTTAATTCAAGATCAAATTAGATTTGAATGAAAGATGACGAGATGATGGTATTTGAGAGTTTTTGAAGAATTAAAAGATGGGTTAGCAACAGAATTTGAAGCCGAGCAGAAAAAAGTGAGCAAGAACTTATGTTGCTGCCATAGACATGATATCATTGTCGTATAGTTAGGGAAGATAACTCGAAATTGTGGGTTAACGATGATTGAATGTGTTGATTTAATGTATGGGTGTGTCTGAATTCTAGTTTGCAGGGAACGATAACTAATTGGCAGGAGAACATGTACAACACAGTTCTCTCCATTACCGGTTTGTAAGTTGCAGATAGGGTGTTTGTAGAAATGCCTGAAAGAGTAATTCTTCACTTCAAGCTCAGCCGCGACTAATCTAGGTTGTTGCGGATATTGAGAACTATAAAAGAAGCATTAGGGCTTCACAAATAGGATATCCCCCTCTCTCGACTGCATTCATCCCCACAGAGAGGAGAGCATTAGCTTCTCTCCAAACCACCTCACCTGCATACTTGCATCTCACCAGTTTCGTCCATTCATCTTCATCTGTCACCTGCATCTACCACCAACACTGCACCATCATCTCAGCATCACCATCCATGCTTTCTAATAACACCAAGTTAGCATCATCATCAAACCATAACATCAAGCATCAGTCCATAGACCATCAGTTCACATACACCAGAACATCAAGCATCAGTCCATACACCAAGTTAGCATTTACATGTGATCCGAGATTTCGCCGATGATCTCCCCGAGATATCGTTATCAAGGTGTCAAGGTCCCGGCCGCGACGAGAGAGATCCGAGATTGACTACATTGGTCTAGCTGTATGGTCGGGGTGAGCACCGAGTCAAATCACTGGATCGCCGATGCAACTCACCAAGACAGTTTCAAATCACTTGAACAGACTGAGATCTTCATCTTCTCCGGCAACAAGATCTTCTCCAACGACTTCAATCTTCAACCAAAATCAAAATCAAACACATGAGAAATGTAATTGGGCTAAAACCCACCTCATTTGTGTATTCACTTTCCCCCAATAGGTACCATAACGCCGTCAATCATGCCGTAAAGTGCTGGTGGTGAATGGGGTGTTGGGGGTGCAAAACAGATGGTCGAGAGCGGTGTATGAATATCCCTTTATGTGGTGACTTAAGCAGACTATGGTGCAGAAATACACATAACCTCTAACTCAACCATCTATCATCTTCAATTCGTCACATAATCGAATGAGAGCACTCAATCTTCTCTTTTTGTAAACTCGGCTGAAACTGTCTTTCTATTCCTCTCGTTCATACTCTCTACAGACTCATACAATCGAGACATTAGTTCTTCCGTGTTCTCTGCTGTTTCTCTTCTTGATTTCTTCGAACCCAAATCCATTCTCCTCAATTGAATTTCGGCCAAACCATTCTCAACACTTTTCTAAATCTTCTCTGTTTCAAAATCTAATGCTAACCCACCGAAACCCTAGATTCAACAACCTATGATTCTTCATTCTTTCATGGCAAAACAACCAAACCCATTTCTTCTCTTCCATCTTCTCTCACTCTTTCTCGCTTTAATCCTCTCTGCCAAGAAGTGAACTCGCCTGAATCATTTCTTCTCTCGACTCACAGCACAGACCTATCTCTTGAACGGCAGTGAAATCTCATTTGATAAGGTTTTGGGTTTGAGATAACTACACCATAGAAGGGTAGAAGTGTAAAATTTGGCACACGTGTAAATCCACACATGCGAATATTAATCATTTAACGGTTGAAATGGATGGCTGTGATATATTCCTTAATTGTAACAGTTAGTGAACAGATCCTCAAATGTATGGGTAAATTCCGGGATATATTTCTAATTTTCTCTTATATTTACTAGTACTTTTAATTGTACTAATTTTACTATTTTTATGTGTTTATAGATTGACCGTATAATTTCTAATATTACAAACGGCTAAAGTAGAAGCAAAATGACGGTTGCGATAGAAATGAACAATGTTATCCACCACACTAAAGTGGAAGCTTTAATTCGTCTGCCATTTAATTTGCTATGCTAGCACCACGAGGCATCTCCATGTCACGGGGTCGGTCCTTCGCCTCGACTTTACTCCGTGCACACTTGTCTAGAATTCCGTTACTAGATAAATAAGCCTCCCAAACAAAGTTTAACACAACTTTGTGTAACTACTCAAGATCAAAACTCACAAGAAACTCAAGAACGCTCAAGAACACTCAAGAACAAGAGAGAATGATTGAATGAGAGAATTAAGTGTGTATTGCTCTGTTACTTGGATTGTTGGATGATTACAAATGAGAATGACATCCCTATTTATACTAGTTGGGAGCCAAGAATGTTCTAGAGAATTATCTAAGATCTATACAAGTGTATGGCTAAGATCTACTTCTAGATTATTCTACTCTTATCCACAAATATCTCACCATTCTAGAATATTCTAAGAAAAGGAAAAATGAGAGAAGATTCTAGAATGGGAGGCTAGCCATTTAGCCAAAGGGGCTAGCCAAGGTGGTGCACAAGGGTGAATTAGCCATGTGTTGAGCCATTTGGTGCACCCTTGTGACATTCTCCCCCACCCGAATTCGCAGACGTCCTCGTCGCGTTGTACTTGTCGATGAGATCTTTGTGTTTCCAAAGTAAGTCTTCATGTTCCCAACTGGATTCACTGTCTGGTTGATCCTTCCATCGAACTAGATATTCTTTGTAAACTCGACCCGCTCTTGAGACACGTCTGTGTGACTCTATGCTTGAAACCTGCTTGTCTAGAGAGGTAATCATATTGAACATAGCCCTCTTGGTAATTCCTCTAGACTCGTCATCTTGATCCGCATAGTATGGCTTTAAGCAGCTAACGTGAAAGACGGGATGGATTTTCATGTGGCTTGGCAGCTCCAATCTATAAGACGCCTTCCCGACTTTCTTGATGATGCGAAACGGACCCTCGTATCGTCGAATGAGTCCCTTGTGTACCTTCCGAAAGCTTTGAACTGTTGCGGGTTCAACTTCAGCATGACTAAGTCATCTTCTTCGTAAGATACGGGTCTCCTTTTCTCGTCCGCCCATTTCTTCATTCGCTGAGAGGCTTTCTCCAAGTATGCTTTGGCCAAGTCGTGCTTCTCATGCAACTCCTTAGTGAATTGAAAAGCAGCAGGGCTCTTTCCTCTATGTCCTCCAGCGAGTGTGTTTGGCATCAAAGGTTGTTGGCCTGTGGCCAACTCGAATGGACTATGGCCAGATGATTCACTCTTCTGCAAAGTGTAGCAAAACTGAGCCACGTCCAATAATTCCACCCAATTTCTTTGGTTAGCGTTCGCGAAGTGTCTCAAGTACTCCTCCAATAAGGCATTGGTGCGCTCTGTTTGTCTATCTGTTTGAGGATGAAAGCTTGTGGAGAAGTTGAGCTCGGACCCAAGAAATTTGAACACCTCTGTCCAAAATTTCCCCGTAAATCTTGGATCGCGATCGCTAACTATTATCTTTGGTATGCCCCAATATTTCACCACGTACTTCACGAACAGTCGAGCAGCCTGTTCCGCGGTGCAGTCTGTAGGTGCAGCGATGAAGGTAGAATACTTGGTGAACCTGTCCACGACCACCAAGATTGATCCCAAGCCATCTACTTTGGGTAAGGCCGAGATGAAGTCCATCGATAAACACTCCCACAGTCTATCTGGCACTGGTAATGGCTCTAGAAGTGCTCCTGAATTCTTGTGTTCTACCTTATCCTGCTGGCATACCAGACACGTCCGAACATAGGCATCCATATCGTCCTCCATCTTTGGCCAGTAATAACTTGCTTCCAGCAAAGCCAAAGTCCTTCTCTGGCCAGGGTGGCCTTCCCATCGGGTGCCATGACACTCATGCATTAGTTCACGTCTCAGGTTCCCATGCTTAGGTATGAACATCCTGTTCCCATGTGTGAATAAAAGACCGTCTTTCAACCAGAACCGACGAGTTTTCCCCTTATTCACCGCATGAATGAGTCTCTTTGCAAAAGTGTCATGTTCCAAGCCTTCCCGTACACGATCCGGAATGGTGCCCGATAATTTGGCGATGGCAGCTACACGTTCCAATGCAAGACTAGCAAGTTCCGCTTTTCGGCTCAATGCATCAGCAACATAGTTGGTGCGGCCTGGCTTGTACTCAAGCTTCATGTTGAACTCGGCCAGAAAGTCTTGCCACCGTGCTTGCTTTCGAGACAACTTCTTCTGAGTATAGAAGTAGCTAGTAGCCACATTATCAGTGAAGGCCATGAAATGTGACCCAAGAAGGTAGTGCCTCCATGTCCGAAGACAGTGTATGACGGTAGTCATCTCTTTCTCTTGCACCGTGTAGCGCCGTTCCGCATCGTTCAACTTCCGACTTTCATATGCAAGTGGGTGTCCCTCCTGCATAAGTACTCCTCCAATAGCAAAGTCAGAAGCGTCAGTGTATACCTCAAAAGGCTTGGCATGATCAGGTAATCTTAAGACTGGCTCCTTCATAAACGCGGTCTTAATATCATCGAAAGCGGCTTGGCACTCTTCACTCCACGTCCAAGTCCTCGCTTTCTTTAGCAAGTCCGTAAGCGGTGCTGCTCTCTTCGAGTATCCCTCGATGAATCTCCGGTAGTAGTTGGCAAGTCCTAGGAAAGACCGCAACTGAGCCACTTTGGTAGGCGGTTCCCACTCCTTGATAGCCTTGATCTTCTTTTCCTCCATCCAGATTTGGCCATCACCTATCCAATGTCCAAGGAAGGACACTTTGGGCTGAGCGAAGCTGCATTTCTCCTTCTTCACATATAAAGAGTTCTCCCTCAGTACTTGGAACACGATCCGCAAGTGTTTGAGGTGCTCATCCAAAGTGTGGCTATACACGACGATGTCGTCAAGGTACACGACTACGAACCGATTGAGATATGGGTGGAAGACCTTGTTCATTAAAGTGTAAAATGTGGCAGGAGCATTGGTTAGACCAAAAGGCATAACTAAAAATTCGTAAGCTCCGTACCTCGTGACACATGTGGTCTTTGGCTCGTCCCCTTCTGCTATTCGAACTTGATAGTATCCCGGCCTCAAGTCCAGCTTCGTGAAGTATCGAGCACTACCCAATTGGTCGAACAAGTCTTCAACTCGTGCAATTGGATACTTGTTCTTTACGGTCACCTTGTTTAGGGCTCGGTAGTCGATGCACATCCGAAGACTTCCATCCTTCTTCTTCTGAAACAGCACCGGGGCTCCGTAAGGGGCCTTGGAAGGTTGGATGTAGCCGGCATCCAACAATTCCTTGAATTGCTTCTTCAACTCCTCTAATTCTGGCGGGCCATGCAGTATGGGGCCATGGCGGGCGGCTTTGCTCCAGGTTCCAGCTCGATATGATGATCCACCTCCCTCTTAGGTGGTAGTTGCTTGGGCAACTCGGCTGGCATCACGTCCTGGTAAACCTGCAAAGCTTTTTGCACCTCCAATGGAACGACCTCGACCAGTTCTTCGGTTTCCTCAATGATGGCTGCTACAAAGGTGGGTTCTCCCTTCTGAACACCCCTCTTTAGTTGTAGAGCCGGTAGTGCATTCGAGCAAGTCTCCTTGGTCCGGGTGGCTGGAATCACATATGGAGACTTCTCGTCACTGATGTCGACTACGCCGAGGCAAGGCACCACGGCAACTTTGGCACGATCCAAGAAATCCATTCCGAGAATAACTTTGAAATCGTCCATCTTTACCACCATGAAGTCGGTAGTTCCTTTCCACGCGCCAACCTTCATTTCGACCCCCTTGGACGCTCCGTGAACAGGTATGGCTTCTGAATTTACCGCCTTGATGGTGCTTGAATCAGCTTCGACCTTCAACTTCAATCTATCGGCTTCTCCTTTAGAGATGAAGTTGTGTGTTGCACCAGAATCGACCATTGCCTTGGTCTTCTGCTCGTTTAGACTTATGTCCACATACATAAGTCCTTTGTTCTCCTTTGGTGCTGGACGTTTTTCCTTGGGCTGGCTCTTGATTGCGCTCAACCGAACTGCTCCCAGGTACGATTATTCGGTTCTCTCTTCATGCTCCGCAATCAAAGAGTTGAGCAAGTTCTTTTTGGGACAACTGTGAGCAAGATGGTCACCTTGGCAAATGAAGCATTTCTTCACACGGTTATCTTGCCTTCCTTTCCACCCGTTGTTTGGCTTGGACCCTTCGCGGCTAGTTTGTGGCTTATCGCGGTAGTACCTGTCTCCCCCACCCGTTCCTTGTGATAATGGCTTGGATGGCTTGTTCTTGGCAAGTTGATCAGATTTGCTAGAAAAGTCATCAAGTTTCTCGACAGTGCTTAATGCGGTGGACAGGTCGGTAATACCTCTTCGTTGAAGTTCCATAGAAGCCCAACGAGGTAGGCCACGATTGAAGTGGTAGAAGCGGTCCTCTTCTGCCATTGTTAATATGTATAACATGAGGGAATTAAATTATTTGACATATTCGGAAATGGTACCTGAATACTTCAAATTTTGAAGTTTGTCCTGAGCTTTATGCTCAACGTTCTTCGGATAGAACATGGCTTTGATCTCCCTTTTGAACTCTGCGCAAGTAGTGATGGTGCAGACTCCTCTCTCGATTTCTGCATATTTTGTTCTCCACTACAATAATCCATCTTCTATCAGATACATGGTCGTTGTGTCGACCCGTTCTTGCTCGTCATCAAGGCCCGTGGCCCTGAAGTATCTTTCCATGTTCCATATAAAGTTTTCCAGCTCCTTAGCATCCCTTGCGCCGGAGTATTCCTTTGGTTCTGTCACCCTCACTCTAGATGGTCCACGAACCATATTTCCTTGGATCAGGGTCCTTAGCTCATCAATTTGAGCTTGCAGCATCCTCACATGTGCACCCATCTCGTTCCGATACGTCTCAAAAGAGACCTCCGTCGATTTCTCCAAATCGTCTTGTTGCTCCATGGATTCCCCTAAATCCAGGTTCAACTTTTCTATCTTTTCTTCCAGTGATCTAACACGAGATTCTAAACGGGGGCCCACTGACTTATCCCATTGTTGTTTCTTTGTCTTCTCAACCTTTTCATTATTGTTAGTGATAACAACATTTGCATCATTTGAAGACATGGTGAGAGCTCTTACCGAGAGTAGTATGAACTTAGCTCTGATACCAGTTGTCACGGGGTCGGTCCTTCGCCTCGACTTTACTCCGTGCGGCACTTGTCTAGAGTTCCGTTACTAGATAAGTAAGCCTCCCAAACAAAGTTTAACACAACTTTGTGTAACTACTCAAGATCAAAACTCACAAGAAACTCAAGAACGCTCAAGAACACTCAAGAACAAGAGAGAATGATTGAATGAGAGAATTAAATGTGTATTGCTCTCTTACTTGGATTGTTGGATGATTACAAATGAGAATGACATCCCTATTTATACTAGTTGGGAGCCAATAATGTTCTAGAGAATTATCTAAGATATATACAAGTGTATGGCTAAGATCTACTTCTAGATTATTCTACTCTTATCCACAAATATCTACACCATTCTAGAATATTATAAGAAAAGGACAAATGAGAGAAGATTCTATAATGGGAGGCTAGCCATTTAGCCAAAGGGGCTAGCCAAGGTGGTGCACAAGGGTGAATTAGCCATGTGTTGAGCCATTTGGTGCACCCTTGTGACATCCAGCTACCGAAATCAGGAAGAGAAAGTGAAGTGGGGACAACACTCGAGTTGCCTTGCTTGAGTTAGCTGGTGGCAGACTGAACAATAACATAGTAGACGTGGCAAGGGGGCGCTTATTGGTTTTAGTGGCAAGATGGTGGGGACGTTTGAATTTGAGTCTCTGTTCTGTGCACAGAAATTGAGAAGGGGATAAAGTGAAGTGTTGACGTGGCTGCGAATAAAAAAAGAAGAATAGAAAGTGAGTGGCACGTGAGAGAGAGGAAGAATGACGGAAGTTTGGGGAGTATAAAAGACAAAGTCTGACACCAGAGAGGGTTCTGGTTGGGTTTTTATTTCTTCCTCTCTGACGACGACAATGGGGAACTATTCTTTAGAGATTTAAGGCGGATAAGCAAGAGAAGAAGACCTTATATCGGGTGACAACAATTTAAATTCTTATTCTTTTGTTAACTATTTTTATGTCCTAACTGCTTTGTAACTAGGATTTGAGATGGAAGCCAAATTAATTATTTGAACTCATATTTTTCTATGAATATTTTCAATAATGATTTAATTGATTAATAATTTTACTTTATATAACTTGCTATTTAATTATTATTAGATGATTTTTTTGATTGTTTATATTTTTTTTAATTAATATATCGTGTTTGGGTTAAATTCTTTGACGGTGTATGATTTAGGATGATAAATAATGCTTTAGAATTGCTACATTAGAAGCGAAGACAATTATAACGGTGAAACAGTTATTTGGGATTTTACTGCACAATTTTCCGAGACATGAGATTAATTTCAATAATTTTCTCGAGTAATTTAGAAAATATATTAAAGAAATTAATCGAGTTTATATAATTAGATTGGTGGAAACCGAATTCCCTAGTTCTCGACTCCACCACTCTATAATTTTAGTTTAATTAATTTTATTATTTTATTTTCAATTTTGATAATCCAAAAATATTGTTTCTGGTTGATTAGAAATATTGATTGCGGTATTTTCCCGCTCTCTATGGGTTCGATCCGTACTTTCCGTTGTCTACTAGTTAGATGTCGTACGATTGCGGTTATTATAAATAGGTATTCCGAAATCCTATCAGCGGGCAGTTGATACAAAAGGATGGACATGCAGTCGAACAATTCTGACAAACTTTTAGGCACCAGTTCTGACGAACATTGGACCTGATCATGTTGCGGACCGACCATCCTGGCAACAAATTCAACGACATTAGATGTGATACAGTTTTAGCGAACTTCGAACTGCGATGATTTCTGCGACTGTATACAGACTCCCTTTTTCACGAAAAAAATTCCAAGTTATTTTTGCTAACTTTTCTTGTATGGGAAAATATGTTTCTCTTGCTCGTTTCCCCTTAGTCGGCGCCAATATTTGTACCGAAAGTTAATTTTTGGTACAGAATACGGTCGTCGGTCGAGGCCACCGATCAATTTGGTTGTCTGTCAAGGCCGCCATTCGTAGTCGCCGACCATGACCGTCAGTCAATCTGGATGGTAGTATAAGGATAGGGACGGATGAAGTGGGATTGTATATTAGGCCGAAGAACCGTGCCTGACAGAAATGGGCCGATAAACCGGGTCTGAAATAATGGGCCAACGAACTGGACCGGACATAATGGGCCAACGAACTGTGCCTGACTGAACCTAGGCCAACAAAATGGTTGACTAAACAGACCAAAAAAATACGCCTGGCAGAATGGGCCGGCATACCTGGATGGCAGCAAGATGGCGTTCCAGACATCAATCTAGCCCAACATGTGGCTATTTTACACATGGTACAAACATTGCCCCCTCATAACCTCCAACTTGTTGTGGGTTTAAGAAGTTCAATTCCTCTTTTAGTTTGACGGTCAATGAAAGAATTCTTCCCCAAGTATGAATTATCGTTTGTTGAAGAAGATCGTGGCTTGTCACTATTGTTTGTAAAGATATTAACAAAGACGCCCCAACTATGGTAACATGTTGAATTTTTCTTACGTGTTAGGCGAGAATTTGTTCCAATTATTAGACTTATGATACTTGGGTGCTAGTCGAGACTACAGTGGAATAAATGTGCTTGTTGCTGTGACAAAGCTTTTTCCTCGTAACGTAACAAGTTGTAGCGCTCTCTGCTAGGGCAGATAAGCATGTGCTTGTGTTGAGTATGATTTGTTAAACCAACAATGGTTGTTGGGCTCGGTTTGAGATGAGACTTTGCTCTTGCTTAGTGGAAAAGCTTTATAATCGCGTGCAACACGAGATTTTATGATGCAATAAGAGCAAGTCTTAGGTGCTCACATGTTAGTTAAGGTTTTAGGTGCTTGCGATGATATAAGGTTAAATATTGAAGGGTCTGAGTAATCGCCATGTGCAATATTTAAAAGTTTGGCGTAATCTGAGGTGTCACGTATCTCTCCCCCAAGATAAATAATTATTTCTGTTGGGTTGATAAGTGACGCCACCCTAGCCATGGTTAACAGGCTTTTCTAGCGAACTCGGCTATCAGACTTCTTTGGCGGACAATTTTGGTCAGACGTGTGTCTTCGGTTGTTGATGGTGGAATATGACTGCAACAGCTGGGAAAACTGGAATGCAACAATTGTGGAGAACTGGAATGCATATTAAGCTGCAAAAATGGACTGCAACAGTTGATAGGAAACTAGAATGCAACGAGTACGATAAAATTGGACTGCAACATTTACGAGAAAACTGGACTGCAGAAGTTGATGTGAAACTAGGCTACAACGGATGCATGAAACTGGACTGCATCAGTTGATGTGAAACTGTGCTGAACCTGGATTGCGGCAGTTGCGAGGAAACTGGACTGCAGCAGTTGATGTGGAACTAGGCTGCAACGGCTGCTTGGAACTGGACTACAACAGTTGATACGAAACTGAACTGCAACAGTTGCATGGATTTGGACTGCAACAGTTGCACGAGACATATGTCGTATATAAATTTTTCAAGCAGATTGAACGGGGGAAGTTGATACAAAATGTTGGACATGCATCGAACAATTCTGACGATATTTAGGCAGCAGTTCCAAAGAACGTTGGACCTGATCATGTTGCAGACCGACCATCCTGGCAACAAATTCAACGATATTTGATGTGATACAGTTTTAACGAACTTCGAGTTGCGGTGATTTCTGTGACTACATCTAAACTCATTTTTCACGAACAAAATTCCAAGTTATTTTTGCGAACTTATATTGTAAGGGAAAACACGTTTCTCTTTCTCATTTCCCCTTAGTTGTAGCCAATGTTTGTATCGAAAGCTAATTTTCGGTACAGAACATGGTTGCAGATCGAGGTCGCCGGTCAATCTGAATGTCTGTCGAGGCCGCCGATCGTAGCCGTCGGTCAATCTGGATGCTAGTCTGTGGATTGGGCCGGATGAAGTGGGCCCGTAGATCGAACCGATGAACCGTGCCTGACATAATGGGTCAACAAACCGGGCCTGGTAGAATGGGCCGACGAACTGGGCCTGGCAGAATAGGCCAACGAAATGACTTGGCAAAACAAGCCGACGAACTACGCTTGGAAGAGTGTGCCGACATACCTAGATGACAGCAAAATAGCGGTCCGCACATCAATCTAGCCCAACATGTGGCTATTTTATACATGGTACAAACAACCACTTTTTTGATTCAACTGAAAATATTACTAGTTGAGAACAATAAAAGAATGGTAAAAAAAGAAAAGAAAAACAGAAGCCATAAGTATGAAACTGAAAAAGACTCCCATAATTCACGCCCTCACCTAATTGACCGTGTAACAAATTGTAAAATATGGATTATTTTTTTTGTTTCTGTTAATGAACCGCAATGTGTAAGGGTCATATGGTACTGTCAAAATCTTAAAATCTAAAGAAGATCCAAAAAGTCATCTCAACAGTTAATCTTATACTTTGGGATACAAAAATAAGCATATCAACAACCTAAGTACTCAATACCATCCCTTACTTCAGAATAAAACTAACACTGGTGGAGCTAACCCTCCTTTCCATTGGATGGTGAACGTAACCACGTCTTCTTATTGGTTTAGAACGAAGTCATTCGTGTCTATTAGATGAAATTTGGTGATATATGGTGCGTTGATGTGACAACATGCAGTGCAGATTGGATGTGTCGTTGTCACCTACCCGACGGACGACCCTCATTGTTTGTTGTATCTGGCCGCTAGATAGTCCAGATACAATTTTGGACGATTAAAAATTTATTTGTTATTTTACACTTGGTTTACATGTATTTTTTTTTAAACCATTGTCGTAAATTTTTTAGATACAGTGAAACTATTGATTTTAGTTTTATCTAAAAATACTAAAAATAATATATTTTTATAAACTAAATCAAAAGATGAACTATTGCACAAAAGAAATATAGAGAGAAGAAGAGAGAATTTCTCATTACTAGATATTGGTATATATTACAAAGGAATGAGCCTCAATTTATAAGCTAATACAAGAGAGGATGATAAAGATAGCATTAACATTAGGAAGTAATGGAATGCATTCTCATAACTAAGGTATTAAACCTAAGTTATTACACTAAATGTGGGGGTTACCAAGAAGTGAAAGATGTGAAGAGGTGGAAGGGGAGATGATAAGGTGATGGTGTAAGAGGGGTGTAAGAGTAGTGGAATCCACCAAAGAATTAATTTACAACACTCCCCCTTTGGATGACACCACTCTATTATGATATTGCCTCGTTAAAACCTTGCCAGGAAAACCCAAAAGTGATAAAACCTAGACGAAGGAAAAAGAGTACAAATCATATCATGGTGTTGGACGCGTCAAATATTGCCTCATTAAAACCCTGCTAGGAAAACCCATTGGGACAAAACCAAGCGAAGGAAAAAGAGTACAACACGCATAAATTTCCATCACACGATACTGATGTTCTCCCCCTGATGATGTGCACCCAAAGAAGTGTAGAAAGACTGATTACATAATGTTGATCTTCAAGTAGAATCACTGACCGTCTTTGTTCAAAACAAGATATAAGTTTGTCTTCAATAATGTCTTCGAATATCTCTTTAAGCAAATTTCTTCAAGTTCTTTGCCTCATCAAAACCTTGTCGGGAAAACCCAGAAGGAAAAAACCTTGACTAAGGAAAAAGAGTACAATTGTAGATAGATTAAGAAAAAAGGGTTGGACATATATATATATTGCCTCGTTAAAACCTTGAGAAGGAAAACCCAGTTGGACAAAAACCTTGACTAAGGAAAAAGAGTACAACTCGTAAAGTCCAATATATCCTCCAGCAGAAAGAAGATATCTCAGTTGATTTACCACAAGTAGCTAATCAGCAACCATCTTCAGCTCAATTTTTTTTTGTTGGTAATGGAGACCTTTATGTTGCCATAACTTAATTTCAAATCTCAAGAATTGTCTTTGTCAAATTCCCAATGGTTGATTTGTAGGATCTGATATCTCTTTTATTCTTCGTAAATTCCTTTCAAACAATAAATAGATGATCATCGTTGTTGCTGCAAAAAGGATGTTGTATCGTCTAACAATTTGGCAAATGGAAACTGATTATCTGTAGTTCATTACTTACAAGACTTTGAATAAACCGTCAAAGCAAAGATCAAATGTTAGAGGTACTACAAAAACCAATATACACAATGCCTCCATATTAGTGCTAATTAAGTTTGGCAAACAAATTCACTATCGAACAATTTCAAGTATAACATATAAAGCTATACATAAAATCAAGCACAAAAACAACTTGTAATTAGTACGTAATACGAACCAGAGAGAGTGTTACATACCCGTTACCGAGATGAAGGTAGATTTCTATTACACAAGTTTTATTAGGAGGTTACGTACTTATCCATGTAAACATGTCAAAACTTTCTAAAGTTGACAAAATCATGGACCATTATAATGCTTAATAAGTTTGATACATGATTCCAAGGTCTTTTATCTTGAATTCTTTCAATAAGGAAGTATAACCTGTGATAATCTTTTAGAAGTTTACACGAACGTTATCTTCGATAACAAACAATTATGTCAGACTATGACATGTAAAACTGGAAAATAATGGTTTCCCTTAAAATTCATCTATCAACGGGGTACACAATACTTACCAAAGTATTAGGTATTTTCAAATCATTTAAGAGTAGATGATGTAATTTCACAGATCTCAAGTGTCTGTAGAAACTAGATGCCACGAGTGGCGCTGTGCAATTAGCGTCCTTGTTCCTCTCGTCTCACTTTCATGCAAACTAATTAAACATCAAACTTGTAACCTTCCGGGTTCATAATTTTTATTTATGTCCAAAAATATTTATTAGTGAGAGGACAACCAAATATGGATGCCTTTCATCCATATTAGTCAACCATACATATTGTCGATACTTCACGGCAGTTTCTCTGCGAAAAAGGATTTTGTCTATAATACATGTATAGTTGTCGCTACTCTGAATACATGTTCTACAATAACTACGCTTATGTACGCGTATAAAAATCATTCTTTAATATCGACACCACTTGTCTACTTAGGAATGAATTCCTCTTTAGGAGATAAATATGGCTCGGTAATTAAAGATCGTAGTTAAATAGTCTCATTGAGAACATTATCAATAGCCTCTCCAGGAGCACTATTTTGATCCAGCGTGATTGGCTTCCTCTATCAAGGAATATATATTATTATTATTATTTTCATCAACAATTCAGATGAGTTGTAGACGACTCAATTATTGTTAACTCATGGCATGCCCTACAGGGACATAAACTAATGCTAAAATACGTGCAACAACAAATGAGTTTTAATTATTCTTCTTGTAAGAATAAAATGCTTCAAGCATATCATAATGAATGAATAACTTCCCCACCTTATATCGAATTGGTGCAAGAATTATGATGAGACCAATTCATGACGTTCTTATAACGACTGCTTTCCTCCCCCTAACGGCGGGAGGTCTCATCACATCTAGTATTATTCATGCAAAATATATTATGGGTGAATGACCTTGGATCCAAGTAGGTCATCCGAATTTTTTTTTTTTCTTCGGATTGTTCATCATAATATTACAATTAATAATTTTAAATCACCCTTGCTCATATATGTAATTAAAATTTGACAGCGTATACTTTATCAGTGTGCACCCTGATTAGCATTTATTATAAACGATAGTCATATGCTCTTGTATTGGTACGTCTACCAAAATTTGAGTGGGAAATTCCGCTTGATTGGTACTAATCAATCAATATGTCGGAAACGTTTAATGCTGTAAAAATTGTGCTCTTGTAGCAAAGAATATGACATATATTTAGAGTTTTGATAATAAAACCATTAAAAAAAGTATAGATTGACGAGAGAAAAATAATAAAACCATTAACAAAAGTATTTAGTAATTATGGGCTACTTCGGGAACCCAGAATTTTATGGATACCTGAAATCCAAAAAATTTCATAGACCACTTCTGGAGTCTATATTTATGGATTACTGCGGGAACCCACAATAATTTGGATTGCTACAAAAATTTATAATTTGCATGTTAGACTACTTCTGGAGTTAATAACATCCCATGGATTGCTTCTGGAATCCTTTTTTTTTTTTTTCAAGACCAATAATTAAAATAAACAAAAATCAAAATAAATAAAGAACATACACAGATACAGTACCAACATAATTTAAATATCAATTTCGTCATCTTCGGGTTTGACGAAATATTCATTGCCAGTGTACACGTGGACACATTATTTGTAAAATAAAATTGTCTTAACATCAGGGTCATGTTACTTCAGGAACCGCGGATAGAGACATGATGTCACTTTGTTACGGGTCACTTCAGGGACCGACCGATTAACCGAGTGAACTTCTTTTGTCCATATTGTGTCACACTGAGTTCCAACTTCAGGTGGAACTGTCTTTTTTTTTTTTTTTTTTTAATCCAGGAGATTATTATTGAAGAGGAAAAGTTAAAGTTGTGTTATCCTTCAAGGATACAACCTTTCCTCTTTGTAATGATGCGATCCGCAATTATTGGTACCTTAAAGCGATATAAAATAAATAGATAATAATCCATCGACAAAATAAAAACTCATATATATATGATATAATTCACAAATGTGCAATTTTAACTAATACATGGTATACATATGTATACACATGAATCGATTATTTGTCTAAACAAATAGTAGCTGTGAATATATTACTATATTCAATTAAATCTTCATCTTATGAAAACCAAAATTTTGTCAACTCATGAATATAAAGTAAAAGATTTTGATTTTAGTTTTTCTTAAAAACAAGAAAAAAGATATATAGTATTTTACCTTATTGTGTAAGATTCGTCACAATAGAAATTTGATCATCATCGTGGTCAATTGACGACCCTTGAAAAAAAATATATAGGCAATTTCGATCTTATTAGATTATTTGAAACTAAATAAATTAGCTCATTAACAGAGCGTGCTGATAACGTGTTATAAACTAAACCAACAGATGAACTATTGCACAAAAGAAATATAGAGAGAAGAAGAGAGAATTTCTCATTACTAGATATTGGTATATATTACAAAGGAATGAGCCTCAATTTATAGGCTAATACAAGAGAGGATGATGAAGATAGCATTAACATTAGGAAGTAATGGAGTGCATTCTCATAACTAAGGTATTAAACCTAAGTTATTACACTAAATGTGGGGGTTACCAAGAAGTGAAAGATGTAAAGAGGTGGAAGGGGAGATGATAAGGTGATGGTGTAAGAGGGGTGTAAGAGTGGTGGAATCCACCAAATAATTAATTTACAATATATATTAATAACGTTATCTTTTTTAATAATTTAGTTATATGGGGTAAAAAACCCTCTAAATTAATACTCCCTCCGTTTCAGGAAAAAAGTTACTTTCTCTTTAAATTTTTGTTCCAACAAAAAAGTTACTTTCATTTTCAATATAACAAAACTTTCAAAACTACCCTTATTATTTTAAAAAATGTTATTATTCTCACTATAAAAATATATGTAGTGTTAAACTTTTTGTTAGGGTAAATCTGGAAATAAATTACAAAAATTATTCTCTCTCATCTTGCCTCAACAATTGTGCAAATATGAAAAGTAACTTTTTTCCTGAAACGGAAGGAGTAATTTTTAAATTAATTTATGGCGATAAAAATCTTTAAAGTTTTTGGTTCTCGGAAAACTTATATATAAGATATCACAATTTTTTATAGCCCACCCCGTAAAATCTGCTATGTGTGTTTATTATTTCCATTAATGCAAATTAATCGAACGCCTAGCTTCTTCATTCCCTTTTGCCTTTTCTTCCATAACCCTATTCATCTAAATCACATGCTTCAATCGGTTACAAAACCTAATTTTTTGATAACCCATCCAACTTCCTTTCTTCATCAGAGAAAAGAAAAAAACCTCTTCATTGATATATGGCTTCAGATCGACTTATAAACCGTCTCAGGGAGGAATTGATCATGTCAAATCCACTGCTAGATGATCGTTCAGCTATCTAGAGAAATTTGTGTTGCTTCTACAGATGTATTTCTTCAATGACCTAATTTATCAGAGCTAGAACCTTCCTTTTTGATAATTATTTTACAGCTCTTTAATGATTAGTTTACATCTCTTTAATGATTTATAGAGTATGGGTACCAAATTTTTTGAGTTATAGTTTTGACGATTTCACTGTACAGGCTATATTTGATTAGGGTTTTCAATTTTTTTATCTTTTAACAGTGTTATCAAACAATACTAATTTCCTGATGTTCTCTATGAACAGGCAAAATTAGTGTTACTGATGTTTCTCATGCTAAAGCTAAATTACGGGAAAATCAAGAAGCTGACTTTATAGAAAATTCAGTTACCTCTAATTTTTGTAAGTTTTTTTTCTCTCTTACCTTACCTTATTTTCATCTCAATCTCTCTGTAGTTAATTTGCCCCAATTTCCCCTAATTTTGTTAGATTCCGCTTTTTTATATTTAATGTTGTTGAAGTTTAGAGTTCATATTTATATGTTTTAGTCAATTTGTCTTTGTACATTTTATTGCATTTGTTTTTTGGTCTATGGTTGATTTTTGATTTGATTGGTGTGCATCAAGTTAAGTTGCCGTCACTATGTGCAGGAAATTTCCTCAGATAGATATTTCAGCCTCAGTATGATAGCTCGCTTTGAGGTTACCTTGAGTGAGAAATGTAACCTCAACTATCTTGGGATACTCACACTGGAATGTTTGATCAGGTATTATACCTTGAGGCAGATTCAGTTGGAATCTCCACTACAAAATTGACTTCCATTCTTGAATGAACAAAAGTGATGCTTTGTTAACTAACTAAAACTTCAATTTGCAGGGGCAATGATACAACGATGATTTCCAACCTATGCTCCTATGTGAAGGTTGGTGTTGAGGCTTTGGAAGAAGAGTGGAGATCTCATATAGATGAGAAAGGTTGGTTTTACTCTCAGCTTTGTTTATAAAAGAATGTATATATATAGTCTTGATTATTATGTGAAACCCACAGTCACCTGATTTTGAGGAGGTATGTTTGCTCTCTCCAGTTATTTTTTTTCGTGTTCACTTCATTATTCCATCGCAATCTAGGTTTATAATCACGAGCATGAAGATCGTTTAATGTTATGTAGCTATTTTGATTCTCAACACATTTTTTGGAAAATTGAATCACATATATTAAAATTTGAAGACATTTGAATATGGGTCTGTGTGGGTACTCAAGCTTTTCTTTCCAACTACAAAAATAATTGATATATATACAACAAAACGTATATTAAGAAAGCAAAATTAATTTTTATGTAGATAGATAAACCAGATGTTTATGTTTATGCGGTTATGCCTGTGATTATTTTATTTTTTTAAATTTCCTTTTCTTCATTTCTGTAAACCCCTTACAAATCCACACGCTAGATTTTGGTAGCTAATGTCAACTCTCTACATAAATACATTACTCACTACTAGGTAATTTAGGCATATCCCTATTTGTCAGGGAAGTAGCATGGAAACTAACCTTATAGCCTGGGAATGGGGATTTGCTATTTGTTCTAGATAACTTCAGCAACACAAAAAAAGAGGGTTTTGGTTAGACTTGGTAAAGCAAAGAAATATCAAAGCATACAGTTAATTGAGAACATTACTCAGTTAAGAACATTTCTCCATCTGAAGTAGCATGGCATTCCCCTTTTTCATCTCCTTCACATATCAATTTCATGTTCTTTTTTTACTAGCTACTGTCGATGAACATATTTATGTTAAATTTTTACTAACTCCAACATCTGCGATGTAGGTTCATACTTCGTTTCGGGGTTTAATATCCCACCACGTCGACACGTCACAGTTTTTATTGGGATTATCAAGCTCAAGACGTAGCACTAAATATAATTTCTGCAAAAGAATGGCGGAAGTATCTCAAGCTCAAGCACAAAATGTGATACCGAACCTTGACGTCAAGATTTTCCAACTTTTGGTATAGTTATTCATGGATACTTTTTTTATATAATGCTACTTTCCCTCTTAAATCAGTATTTGGTAGTCATTTCATATCTTTCTTAATATTCAATTTGGTAATTCTTATATGCCATAATAATAGACAACATTGATTGATTAGCTTACAGGAAAGTGAGTTTATATACCACTATATGTGTATTTTTGTATAAGTTTATTTTTAACTTATCTTTACAAAATCTGATGATAATATTAGATTTTAGATAAAGAATGACCTAATATCCAATGGCTTATCATAGTGGTTAATTAATTTCTGAATTTCTTTTGTTGTTCTATCTTTTGTTGGATTGTCAAGTAGTCAGGTATTTTTATTTGATCGTAGGATGGAGAAGGATACACCTCACTTTTTTTTTGTGCATTTCGTGTATTTTGTTTGATTAGTATGACAGACTTACATATCTCTATCTTTTTTGTTGGGATAATTGTATGTTCATGGGCACGTTGGCAGGTGAATTGAATGTTGTACTGACTAAGATGTTCATGATCTGTGATTAGCGTTAAATAGATCATGGGTGGCTATTGGTCATGGAGATCAGAATGATTTCATCCCTTGAAAAGTACCATTGTTTCATCTCGGGGTCGAAGAAGTTGGAACTGTATATTCCGAGATATGGAATTTAAGAAGAATTTATGGAAGGTTGTGCTCCTAATGTTCTGCAGTAGGTCAATGGAGCATACCGCTTCCGGATGGAGGTTGGTTTATGGTTGGATATTTGACTGTTGTTATCATTTCATAATACAACAATTCAGATCTTGCTGTTGAAAGATGGATTGATACTTTTCAGTGGACATTTAGCCCTTCCTTTGGTATGTTACTTACAATGTTAAGATAACCAATCACATAAAATCTGGTGAGTATGCAGTTAAAGATGGATTGATATTTTTCGGTGAAGATTTAACCTTTAGTCTGTTACTTACAATAGAATGATTCATATGTGCATAAACATGATTACAACAAAATTAAAACAACATACAATAAAACAAATAGAAAAATGCTTTTCAAATTTTAATCAAGCAGAACCAAAGCACATACACCCAAAATTAGGAGATTAAAAATTAGGAGTTTACATTAATCTTTAAAAACTCATGATACATGACTCATGAGTTCAAATAAAAAAGATACATGATACATGACTCATGAGTTCAAATAAAAAAAAAATACAATAAAAAAAAGTAGGATTCTTACTGCAACGAAAAACACAACAAAAGAAAGTAGGATTTTTACTGCGACGTGATAACGTGATAGGAGTTTTCACTAATCTAGATTGTAGGTGAGAGGAAATATCATAATGCTGCTTCGACTACTACAAGCAAAGATACACTAAACAGAATATAATCAATTTATTTAAAAGCCCTCGTTGCTAAAAAATGTTGTCTCAAATGAGTAAGTTTAACTTTTCTTATATGGGATAGCAAATGGTATAAACATGTATAGGTGGGAGTTGCCTCTCTTCAAGCCTTAACATGTGTACTTTTAGTAGTGGAATACAGGAGAGGCTAACATGTGGACATTTAGCAGTGGAACAAGGACACATACTCTCTTCCAGTCTAAAACATCAGATTTGATTTAATTCAAAATCTATTTCAAAATCTCTTTTTTTTTTCTATTTTTATTATCGGAAGCAGATAATTGTAATTTCAAAAAATCGAAAAACATTCTACAAATAACCATAGTCAATTAACAATAGAATAAAAAATTGAAATGCTTACCCGATTCTCCATACTACCAGATATTCCTCAAAGATCATAAATTGAACCAGATGATGGAGTTGAATTTATCATTCTACAGTTTCATTAATTGCAGATTGAATAAAAAATAAACTTAGGTTTAGATTTATTTTCTGAGATGAAGATGGTGTAAGAACATCAAATTTAGTTTCATCAAAGTTCAAAAAAAGATTGAATCAGAGATTGAAATATGGAATGAAGTTGGGGTTTGATTCTTCAAGTTCCTTTTTTAGGTCTTGTTGCCATGTTCAAAAAATGAAATGGAGTTACAGATTGAATCGAGTTAGGGATTCCACATTCAATAGTTTCATTAGTTGGATAAGAAATGTAGTTAGGAATCAGTTCAAGAAAGAATTAGAGTTGGATAAGAATTAGAGAATTATAGATTTGAACCAGTTCCAGAAAAAACCCGTTCCATTATCTTCCTTCTAAAATCTGTTCCAGACAACAGTAAATCGGTTGAAAGTGATGGAGGGGGACTTGGGATACGCAACATATTGTTTCTTTTTTTTCTTACCTCATCTGACTTTTTATATATCACTTATTCAATCACCTGCCAATATTTTTGTTGCATCTCACTAAACCAGTCTGTATTCCTTGGGCATATATTAGAATGAATAAAATTAAAATAAAGGAGAAACAAATTTCAAACATATGTAAAAAAATTGGGAAATTAATTTGTGCAAAAGACGTATAAATTGAGTACAGAAAAGAATTTATAGTGTTTATTAAAAATTAAAACCGTTGGAAAGATAGCCATTTATCATGATCTCAAGTCTAATGTGATATGCTTTATAGTGTGGTTTTGCAACTATTAATGTGATGGCAGACATGCCCACTATAAAATGCTAATGTATCACCTTTCTACCCATCTTATGGTGGCTATTTGTTAAAATTGTAAGGTTTTACAAATGCAAACAAGAAAAAATGGAATACTCATGTTAACGTGCTATAATAGCTATACCAAAATTTATTATATGGGTATTTCTATAATTTCATAAATTGGGGTGTTGTTATAATTTTCGGTAATACCCACCAACCCACCTATTCTAAGATATTTCCTACCTTATACGGCTTAGTAATCAATTATTCAATTTGGTATTCCATCTTAATCTACCTTATTAATTAACTAAATAATTTTTTTTTAATAAATTTATCCTATTTTTATTTCTCGGATTAACCAGTAGAGGTTACTTACAGTTATATAAGTGTTAAAACTTTCATTTTGATTCAAGTTTGCATTTTTATTTTTACTGACGTGACTTTAGTCGTAAAGAATTTTTAACTTGCAGCGCCTTGTGTTGGCTATTTGCAGGTTGTTGGTGTTAGAAAAGTAAAAGAGAAAGCTCAATTTTGATTGGTTCCCCCACAGATGCTTCAAAAGGTGTGACAACACTTGGTACTGAAGGGCAGGTTTTGGTGTATGTGTATTTTGTTAATGAAAATGGATGTCTAATCTGTTATATGTTACTCCAAAAGGCGCCATATTTCAAGTGCTGAAGATCAGTATTACCGCAGAAGTAGGATGCACCATAGTTGAACTCTGTTGAGAATGGTGGAAGGAATACTGTGGGTATCCATATATAAGGAAGGAATATGGGAGCGTATAGCAGCCATGCCTCCAAATATGTGCCGACGTACCAATACCTATGATTGCTGTAAACACGGTGTTGATTTCGAATGTGCTGGTCATGGCAACTATATGTTCTGGTATTTATACTAACAACAATTAGAAAATTCTAACGTTGGATCAAATTCACTAGATTGATTTACTATACACACTTCTTCTTGTGTCATCAATTTTACTATAAATCGAGCTTTCTCTAGTTCTCTAACACTAACAACATGCAATGGCCAACACAAGGCATTGCGAGTTGACAAAACTTCTCCTGGTTACAGGCCATAAATCATGAGTACCAGTAAATTGTTCAAATGCTTGTGCAAGGAAGTGAAGGGAGAGTAGCATTGACTAAATCCAAATGAACCCATGTAGGAGTAAATGAAGAAATAGCAAACATTTCACTCAATTTCCAAACTACATATACCAACCGATAATAAGGTTTCCCCAATCTTTACGACTAAAGTCAGCAAGTAAAAATACAACCCTCAGCTGAGTTTGCATTTCAGTTCGAAATAATAGAGCTGGAACTTAAATCTCAGCTCTTCTGAAATTGTTTCAATTGCTAATAATCCAAGAAGAATTAGGGATACCGGACGTCCAACTCAACTCCAATATATTTTTCTTTGCATAAAAAACAACTTAGCTCAGCTCAGTTAATAAAATTAATTTTTAAAAACAAGAACCAGAGATGCAGGAATTTAGTTTCAGCTCAATTAAAAGACACACATTTACAGATACGAAATATATGGACGAAATACTGATGGAACTTATGAAAGATGGTAGAGAAGGAAACAATACTAGAAAACAGAACATTTGCAAGATTTAAATCTGTAGCCGAATTGCCATGCTAGAAAACAATACTACAGATACTAGAAAACAATACTACAGATGCTAGGAAACAATACTACAGATCCACTTAGCTCTATGTACCAGAATGAGCTATTCTTTACACCTATTGATCTACCTGCTTAGCAATGGATTTAAATCTGTTTAAAACTTCACTAGGCTTCCAAAGAGTAAATATAAAAGGGACAAACACTCCCAGCTGTAACAAAACACGATGTCCTCGACCAATGATGATCTACATCTTGACATTTAAATGATGCAACCTAGAACCATCTTCTTTTTCACTACACGAACTATGTCAATTATTTTGGTCCATTTGAAATTACTCGGCGCAAATGGTTGACTGGAAAAATCCACAAATGAATACCTCACTCTAAGACACATTGCTATATAAACAGAAAATTACCATAGAAGGAGAAGATAATCCGTCTCCAGAATTGCCACGCCTCACAAACCAATCTTCCCTCCCTTGGTTATCTATAATCAGTTCAACATGGGAGACGAACCCTTTTCATTCCTCCTAAGCAGTTAGCTAGTAAAACTGATGGACAATTTGTTTGCCTTCTACTAACTATAAAGCCATAAGCATCTATGATTGCAGATTACAATCGAAGTGTAGCATTCCGACTAAGTGCAGACAATTAATACCAGCTTATTAGAGTGAAACCAGCAGTACTACTGTTACTTTCAGTCACTGACTAATCATTTTCTATTCTGTTCATTAAGTAGAGTCCAAGCAGTAAGCTAATAAAACTAATGCACAGGTGTTTTCCCTACCAATACAAAGACATAAGGATCTATGATTGCAAATAACAACTGAAGTGTAGCATTAACAGGTATAGAATATATAAGAGCAGAAAATTAGGAAGTAGTCATCATTCATTTGATATATAATTAAAGAGAACTGAATCCTCCCAATAACATAAAATGTATATTGTCTAAGTTATCACTTCTACTAAATATCCTCAAATCGTCTCGCTAACACACTAGAAACAGAATAAGACCATTGTCCTCCCCCTTAAAAGATAATTATGAAGAAACATTCATGGAATAGGACTGAATTCATAGCTTACCACATTGCAGCCAACACAAGCAACAACAATTTGCTCTTCCGCGCCTTTGGGAATTTGGGCAAAAGGGTTTCCTCTTCTTACGTTGCAGATGGGACATGCGATTCCAAAACCCTACAACAAAATAAGTATATATTTAAAAGTAAATAAAAAATGAACATATCTAAAAAAGCAAATGAGAAAATGGAAATCAATGAAGAAATGCACCTAAAGTCGTGGTCTTATGCTAACTCGGATGGTAAAAGGGTGAGTTCTATAGGCGGCAACATCTTGAAAATCAACGATAGGCTCTTCTCCTTCTATATACTCTCCGGACTCCCAGCTCTCTTCTTTGTCCCACATATCATGAATGGATCGTGTCTGAAGGAATAGACGGAATGGGCAGTTTGAAAAGAGCACATTCTAGATTGGTACCCAAAAGCGTATTAGCATATGGGTTCGCCAAAAGAACGGGAAGGTTGCAATTGGGGCATATCAATCTGAGGCTCTGTAGATTAAAACTCAAAGACCTCAAAAAACCTTCTAGTGATCTCCAAACATATCACAAGGAAAAGGAAAAAATATCACAAAACCAAAATGTTAAATATCTACAGTCAGAGACTTAGATACAGTACTTCTGAAATCATACATACAAATCTACTCTTACTTTAATGTAAAGACACAAAGGAACTTTTATGGTCTATTATGTGACCTACCATCAATAATTAAACAAGTAGCACTACAATAATCTAGCATCTGAATCTACAGTATCATACTTTTGTTCATACCACTAATGTCTAGCATCTTCTTACTTTTGGTGCATCTCCCTTTAAATACCTCTCCCACTTCTCACTATTTCTGCCAAGATATCTCAGCTGAGCTGAGCCTTAACATCTCTCTCCCTCTCTAACAAGCCGAAACCTAAACCCTCTTTAAGAAAAGAAAACTAAATAACAAGAATAAATCATTTTTACCATTTCAGTAGTAGGCATCCACATCCACAACCTCAATTTGTGGTACTCCATCGGTTTTCCTGCTCCAGGAGACACATAAACAGCAGGAGCAGGAGAAGCAATCTATTTAACCAAAAATAAGAAATGGAAAACAAAGATTGATGGTTAAATCAAATGAGTTACAAGTTTAATTAAGAGGCAATATTAATCATAAATCAAAGAGTGAGTTCTACTTACCATTGAGCTAGAGCTAGATCCAACTTGACTCATCTGTAAAAACAAATAGATCAGCAAAACAAACTTATAGAGGGAAATCTAAACACACAATAACAAACTCATTTTTTTTTAACCTTTTCTCTCTATTATCAGCCGCTTCCTTCCTGCTCAAATCCAACAAAACCCTAAATTGATACATAGATATCTATCTATATGGAGGGAGTTTACAGACAGAGTGAGAGAGTGGATGCGTTATTGCTATTTACAGAAAACAAAAACAAAATTAGATAAACGGTAGTTTTCCAATTTAGGGCGGGAATGGAAAGGACGACGGGTAACGCCACGTCGCAGTTTTCTTTTAACTTAAAATAAAAAAATAAAATAAAAAAAAGGAAAGATGATCGTGGGAAGCCAAAACAACCATGGGAAAGCTGTCTTTCAGTCAAAAATAGTCACAGACACTGAATCATTGGGAAAAATCTGGCCTTTTAGTTTTACTTTATCATCATGATTCATTCATTATCCATACACCATGATTTACAACACCGTTTTCATTGGTATCATTTAGCTTTTAAGAGAGGACTATTGCTTTGGGGAAAGATAGCGTCCAACTGTTGAATCATATTACTATTGGGCGACCCTATGTGACCATCGGTCAGCTTTCCCTCAACCTGTTTTAACTTTCCATGTAACAACCAAGTATCCTGGTCTTTTTTCTCAATATCTAAGCGAATCATGCTATCACGTGCGCACCTGTGTGATAGTTATAATGAACTCGCGTCAGGCAGCCATAGGATCTGTATGAAATTCACGGACATACGAAAATTAATGATAATTATGATTTCCTAAATATTTTATTCTTTAACCACTCGTAAATTTATTTTTTTCAGTTCGTATTCAGTCCTCCAAAACGAAAAGTAACCGTGATGGAACAAACACAATATCAAGAAAAAAAACAGTGACTAAATCCCTTATGAAATGGTAGTCAATTTCAGTGTGTTTTGTTATTGTATGAAATATGAGATTACTAGCCAAACTAGTAAAGGCTAGAGTGACACCCAATTTTTTGAACATAAAAGAGATTCAAAGCATCTCAGCTGATGCTACTTCCAAGGACTTGTATTCTGCTTTAGCTGAAGATTTGGAGATGATAGGTTGCTTCTTTGAAAACCCGGAGGTGAGAGAGTGTCAAAAAAAAACACAAAAACTAGAAGTAGACTGTCAAGTATCACGAAAACCTGCCCAGTTTGAATCACAGTAAGCTAAGATAGAGCTGCAGTCTCCAAAAGATATAGTGATTCAAAATCCTAGTGTACCTTTCAAATTCTTCAGTATTCTCTTGATAAGAAGAAAATGATCTTTAGTTGGCTGATGCATAAACAAAGCCATATAATTCACAATAAAAAAAAATATCCGGCCTAGTCAGAGTAAGATATTGTAAGCCACCAACTAAGCTCCTATAGGTTGTAACATCTGAAAGTAACATTCCCTGATGTACAGAGACTGGAGTCATGCGTGGTTTACTTAATAGCATATCAAGCTTTCCTAAAAACTCCAAAGTATTATTTATTTTTTATGTGAGGATCATCTTAGCTTCGGTAGGATGAAAAAAAGCTTCAATCCCCAAAAAATAATGTAATGTGCTTTAATCTTTCATAGGATATAATTTTGAAGAAATATGATCAAAGTGTCTAGCAGAGAAATATAAGAACATGTGAGAAGGATGTCATCAATATATAACATCATCATATCCTAAACATGAGTATAAAAGAACATAAAATGATCAAGGGAACTGCTGATTTGTTTCGTCCGTAAGACCAAAGTTCATCCAACCAACTGTTGGTTTTAGATGAAATGTTCTATAGTAATTATCTTGTAGACTATCTAACTATTGATTTTCTTATGAGACCTAACATTTCGAAATTTCTTTTATGCATGGATATTATATTTTGTTAAGTTTACTCAAAAGTATTTTACTGCATCAAAAAAACAAAAAACAAAGTCTTTTACCGTGTCTTTTTACTTAAAGTATAAGACTACATTAATTTTTATGAAGCATGACTAATACAATTGTCTTAGGATGAAAACAAATGTACTGCAAAAGAGTACTTTCAAGTAGGTTCGAGAGATCAAGCTCGAACAGGACGAGCCTAAACCAAGAAACGGTCGTTCACGTCCTGCTTCGATTACAAAGGTGAAAGGATTAGGGTAGGTATTAGGAGAGGGCAAAGAAGGTTAAGAAATATCAGTAGGATAGGTAGTATGTGAAGAAGAATATATTCTCTAAGAGGAATCGCTAATTCTGTATGTTTTTGTTTCTCCTGACTGATTGTCCTGGTTGGAATTGATGATAACTATTTATCTATAGTTCAAAAGAGACACACTGATTTCTCATATCGCGTGGAAGTTAGGGAGAGGTGGAGAAATGATGATTGTGGAGACTGTAGTGGGGTGGTGTCCGGAAAGTAAGGAAAACCTACCAGACCACTACTCCTCATCCTCTCAACTTCTCTGTAACTTCCCACTACTTGTTACCTTCTTGTTCTTGGAGGTGGTGCCACCACCCACGATTGTCGTATACCGCCAGACCAATACCCCAATAAGAATCCCCCCATGTGTTGTATTTGATATCATCGTGGAAATAGTGGAGTCATAACCCACTATTATTTTGATTAAGTCAAGTCAAGTCAAGTCAAATGACTTGCTAAGTCAATGAGGTAAGTTGTGCGACTCACTTGATTGATGATCATACTGATTAGTGTCGAGTCTGGGAAGTTCAATGATCATGTACTTGCTTGCGAGTAACATGTCACATTTAATAGCTAAGTATTAGCTCAGAAGTGACTTAGCATAAGTCTGAGAGGCATTTGAGGCCAAATGTTGTAGAAGGCTTCTTAAGCAAGGAGACCCACTAGAGTTCATATAAGATTTAATGTTGGTGTTTGTACCCTAATATTTTGACACCAAATACGGGCTAATTACGACATGATAGGCCTTGGTTGCCCACATTGGTTGCTAACCTTGATGGCCCACCTTGGTTTCCAACCGTGGTTGCCCACCTCGGTTGCCCATATTGGTTGCCCACCTTGCTGCCAATGTTCCATCCATGCTACCATCCAATCTTCCATCCATGCTACCATCCAGTTTTCCAGCAGTCAGAGACTCGACAGCCGCAGTCAACAATGAAAGTCAAAGTCAACTCTACCGGTCGAAGTCCACCAGTCAAATATGATTATCCATGTCAGTTTGGTCCGGAAACCTAAAAGAAGGTTCTGAAAAGTTCTAGATTGCTTGCTGACCAAGTCACTACGGGAAAAGTTCTGGAATATTCTAGACGTCTTGATAGCCAAGTTATCACAGATAAAGTTTATCTCGAATTTAGGGTTTATCTCATTAATTCAATTGTATAAATAGAAGGGACTTAAACCCTAGAGACAAACAAGAAAGGGGAAAGGAAACTTTATATACATTATATCTCTCTCAAGCAGAAGAAACACCATTTTAAATCATATATCAATAAACATCTCTCCCTAAGGGCATTCATCTGTGGATGTAGGCATAACTCGCCAAACCATGTTAAACTCTTGTCTTCTCTATTTTTCATCATGGCATCATCATCATCATCATCATCATCATCATCATCATCATCATCATCATCATCATCATCATCATCATCATCATCATCATCATCATCAATCGTGTTTTATGCCGAAAGTAATTTTTATTACAAATATTTGCGCCGACTAAGGGGACTTATGTAAAACAATCGTGTTTTTTCAGTGAGAAAAGTGCGGCAGAAATCAACACGATTTTCTATATAAAAATCAGCAAAAAATAAAACAAAAAAGAAAATTATGGTTCATACGAAAACGTTGCCAAAACAGAAGCAGAAGCGTTGCAAAAACAGTTGCTGGAAGAGTGGCAAAATTCAGAGAAACAATAACATATATAAATGTTGCAAAAAACTTGAACAAAGCTTATTGCTCATCCAACCACACATACAACTTCAGATCCAACTGATCAGGTCTGTTAGATCCATGGAATGTGGTCCTTAGGATCTGTTCAGCCGCGGGTCTAGCATCCGATTCACTGAACCGGTTTGATCAGGTTCATCTAATCAATAAGGGACACATGTCGTAGGTTACAAAACCAGTCCAACTCAGACCGAACTAGTCTAACACAGTCATCGACACATCATCTTCCAGTTAGCAGCCATGTCCATTTAGTGGACGCCAGTCAGCATTGCCATATCAACAACATGATCCAGTCAACACTGCCTCGTCAGTAATATGGTCCAGTATGTATTGCCACATCAGAACTTTGACCTATGCCATATTGGTGTCTGCCACGTCAGCACCGGTCAACCGCCATGTCAACAGTCCAGTCAACCAAGTCCGATCCGACTCTCCGATTCGACTCACTATTTTGTTTCTTGGATATCTTCTTCTTCTGAAGTCAGAATTGAGTGATTTTTATCTCGTTGCTACCATATTTCAATTCTCTACAACATAGAGGCAAAAATTCTTGTGTTTGAAAAACTTTTATATGTACTTGGAGCAACAATATTATCGAGCTCAAATTTCGTTAGAATTGTTGCTTGAGAGATTTTCCAACAAATATAGTTTTTGCGTAGACTTTTTGTCTGCCATATGATTGAGTTTAAAGTTCGTTAGATTGCTATCTGAGATGTTCTCCAGAAACTTGATTGATTTTACAGTTCGGAGGAGCTGTTGCCTGAAAAATTGTCAGCAACATGGTCGAGAGACATAAAAAAAAAATGTTCGAGAATCATCACCACTAGGAAACATCAACGTAGCCAGTGGACATCTTAATCACCATATCAGCAAAGTCGCAAAAACAATTCTCATAAGGTATATGCACACTTTATTTTTATTTTTTCACATCACTCCGTAGCATCATGCATATTTTTATCATATGAGTTGTCTACAATATATGTGGCGAGCATTATCGCATGCCACAAATGGGAAGATGCACACATCTCAATTCTGCGCGCCTCTGGAATAGTAGTACTGGCCCCCTGCGCGAATTCCAGATAGCAAAAAACCTTCACTTTCATTCCATGCGCGAGCGATGTATAGCAAGAAAATGCACCCTTGTGATAGCATTAAGCATCATGACACTAATCGTATACTGGGGGCGAGTTGCATATCACTTCAATCGCGATAACCATCACTTGGGGGCGAGATATGTAGAACCTCAACATATAAATTAGTTCTTTTAGGTGAGATGCGTAACACTCCACACACTCGGGGGAGAGTTATGTAGCACATATATGCAATGCGGAATTCAGCTGCCAGAAATCACAATAAAGGGAAACCCAAACTTCTTAATCCTACAACAAGTTACGGGATTACGAGGGGGTGAGTATACACCCTAATATTTTAATACAAATATCGTTAAACTGTAACTACTGCAATCCAGTTCCACGCAACTGTTGCATTCCAGTTGATCGCAACTGTTGCAGTCCAATTTTGCTCATAACCGCTGCAGTGCAGTTTCATATAACTGTTACAGTCTAGTTTATCGCAACTGTTGTAGTCCATTTTTGCTCGTGATACCAAAGACCACTGGCAGGACCAGCGGCACACGTCAGGACCGCTGGAAAGACCAGCATCACACGTCAAGACCGCTGGTAGGACCAGCGACACCGAAGACCCTGGAAGGACCAGCGACACCTATCAAAACCGTTGACAAGTTTAACGACACAAAAAAATCGATAGCATCCCAATACAAAAATCCTGGCCAACATCTGTTGCAGTCAAGTTTCACGTAACTGCTGCAGTCCGGTTCACATCAACTGCTATAGTCCAGTTTCGTATCAACTGGTGTGGTCCAGTTCCTTAGCGACTGTTGCAGTCTAGTTTCGCATCAACTGCTGCAGTCTAGTTCCCCATAACTGTTGCAGTCCAATTCCCGTAACTGCTACAGTCCAAGTGTATATGCTGTTGCAGTCCAGTTTTGCATATACTGTTGCATTCCAGTTCCCAGCAACTGTTACAGTTCCTTTTCACATCAACTACTGCAGTCCAGTTCCACGCCACTAGTACATTGTAGTTCCCTTTTTTGCAACTGCTATAGTTCAGTTTCATGTAACTGCTGCACTCTTGTTGTAATTGCAATTATAGATCAGTTTAGTTCCACCAACAATAAGTGAAGATACACATCCTCACCGAAACTTCCCACCAGAAAAGCCTCATAACCAAGCCCGACCACAACAACTTCGTTTGGGGAAGAGATACGTAACACCTCAGATAACACAACACGACTAGCACGCAGGAAAAATTCAACATGTAGTTTTGGGAATCTTTGTTAATATCTTTGCAAACACGAGCCACAATCTGCTTCAAGAACGACAATTCACGTTTGGGGGCGAATTCTGTCACTGGCCGTCAAACCAAAAGAGAAAACAAACTTCTTAACTCCTAACAAGTTAGAGGTTAAGAGGGGGAAATATTTGTACCCTAATATTTTGACACCAAATACAGGCTAACTACGACATTATAGGCTTTGGTTTCCCACCTTGGCTGCCAACCTTGGTTGCCCACCTTGGATGATAACCTTGGTTTCCCACCTTGGCTTCCAACCATGGTTTCCCATCTTGGTTGCCCACCTCAGTTGCCCACTTTGCTGCCAATGTTCCATCCATAATGCCAGCCAATCTTCCAGTCATGCTACCAGCCAGTTTGCCAGCAGTCAGAAACTCGATAGCCGCAGTCAACATGCAGTCAACAGTCAAAGTCAAAGTCAACCCCATCGTTCGAAGTCCGCCAATCAAATATGATTATCCATGTCAGTTTGGCCCGTTTCCACTGACCCAACGCCAAAACCCTAAAAGGAGGTACTGGAAAGTTCTAGATTGCTTATTGACCAAGTCACTACGGGAAAAGTTTTGGAACATTCTAGATGTCTTGATGGCCAAGTTCTCGCAGATGGAGTTTATCTCGAATTTAGGGTTTATTTTATTAATTCAATTGTATAAATAGAAAGGACTTAAACCCTAGAGAAACAGACAAGAAAGGGAAAAGGAAACCTTAAATATTATATCTCTTTCAACCAGGAGAAACACTATTATAAATCATATATCAATAAACATCTATCCCCAAGGGGATTCATCTATGGATGTAAGCATAACTCGCAGAAACACGTTAAACTCTTGTCATCTCTATTTGTCTTTAATGTGTGTTCTTGTCATCATCACATCACATCATCATCATCATCAAATCAATCATGTTCAGGGCCGAAATTAATTTTTGGTACAAACAACTGGACCCATATTAAGAAGAAAGGTGTATTTCTGAGGGAAGTAGATATCAAAGCTAGTATTATCTACTTAGCGTAAATAATGGTATGCTAGGTCTTTTGGTTGTAAAAGGCTAATGCGCTAACATCTCAAGAGAAAGGCCAATATGCATGGCTTTTGGTAAATATTAATTGTACTAGGACTAGGAAGCTAGTGTCAAGGAGGTTTGAAGTTAACACTTCAGTTAGGTAGTATAGTTAGCATTAAAGTCAATGCGTTTGTGGCTAAGTTGCTAAGTATGGCTATGATAAGCTATGGGGGCATTATCCATGGCCGTTACTCAGGGATATATTAGTCTAGGCTAGAAACGCATCTGCCTTGGAGGGACGTGCTAGGCTTGGCAGGGATGCATCGGCCTTGGCTAGGGACGTATCGGCTTTGGCTAGGGATGCGCTAGGAAGATGGGATGCATTGGCCTTGGCTAGGGGCGCCCTAGGCAGTTGGAACACATTGGTCTTGGTTAGGGACGCGCTAGGAAGCTGGGACGCATTGGCCTTGGCTAGGGATGCGCTAGGAAGCTGGGACGCATCAGGTTTTGACATGGACGTATCAACCACTAGGGATGCACTAGGCTTTGCTAGGGGTGTGCTAGAGAACCAAGATGCATCAGAGATCCAAAAGGGCGTGCTGAAGCCAAGACGCGTTGGCTAAGGCATATGATGTAGTTTTAATAGTGGTAAATAAAGTTCGTTGAGACTTGTGAAGATTTGTTTTTAAATCTAATTTCTAAAACTAAAAATATGAAAACTCAAATATTTTTTTAATAAAGTTGAGAGAAAACTGAGGCTAGGATTCCACTATTTTCTAATTTTAAAGTGATTAAGTTTAATAATTTTAATTATGCCATTCTAACATTTTAATTTGATCCTAAATCATTGCAAAAGGTAGATTTTCAAAATAACAACTGTATAACAAAAGCATGGAACATCTAAAACCTAAGCCAAAGCATGTACCATCTAACGGAATCACAATTGTTTAAGAAAAATCTTTAAATCAATTTTTAACCAAGGCAATTAATCATAAATGAATTGCCTAAATTAATTAAATAAGTTACCACATAATCGTTGGAAAATTAGCTTCCTCCGTCGCCTCAGAGACGAAGTTTAGCTCCTCATTGTAATGGCAAAACCCTTAAAAATAGAATTCATAACTCAAGTGATGCTTACAATAGAGGAATAATAGTGCACATGAATTTTGACACGCTTATAAGCGTTACATTGGGTAATCCTGTGCGTTACAGAAGATAGAATAGAGCACGGGAAAAAGAACGGACTCTGGTTGATGTAAAAGTACGACTGTTTCAACCACACTATCAACGACTTTTCTGTTCAGCCTTTTGTTCTTCCTGTTCGTCGTCTTCTCTTTCAGCAGCAGAAAATTCTTCTTCATGTGTGATTCTTTTTTCGATCTCTGGATCCTCTCTCCCTTCCTTCAATCCTCCCTACTCTCTTCTATTTATACTATACCGTCAAAACCACTCCAAATCTCTTGCAAATCTTCTCTTTTAATTCTAGGGAGATTCTCATCGATGAAAAACTTCGAAAAAGAATTTTTTCCTTTCTGATTTCTTTTGTTTCTTTATTTCTCGATTCTATTCTTATAACAATATTGATATCTTTCTCTTTTTCTTCTTGTTACCCAAATAAACTCAGTTTCCTAATAGAGCTCGAGAAGATTTCCGTAAACAGGAATGTTTCCAAAACCCGTACGCTGTTGACATGAGAAGATTTTTCCCCGCCCAAATTTGAAATTTGAAATGGACTGGGTGCCCTGAACCAAAGAGTGGGTTCATTTATCAATTATGGGTGCCTTTATCACTTTTTTATGGATAAGACCATGTTAGGTTAGTTAGCGCTTCTCAGGTGCTAGGGTTAGCGCCAGGAAAGTTAGCGCTTTTAGCGCTAAGGTGGCTAACTGGTGCCAATGTGGTGCTAAGCCAAATAATTAGTCTAACTTGGCGCTGATAAGAGAGAAGGCTAGGGTTAGCCTAGCTAAGAAGTTCAATTCATTTAATGGAATTGCTTCTTGGTTGTGGCGCATCCAATAGGAATGTCGCATTATTTGTGTCTTATATTCAAGCAAAGTGCTAAAGTCGCATATTTGAGAAGTATTCGTTGCGCATGAAGCATTAAGCTAGAATATATTTTTTTGGGTTTAAGCATTAGCTATTCCCGACTTTGATGGATGTTGCTGGAACATCAACGCGTATTCGAGGCGAGTTCAAGGAATTCAGTCGTAGAATTTATGCGACTTGAGACTCGTTCGAAATGACATGAATATTATGAGTATTGAGGAGGCTGCAAGGCAGTTTAGAATATTTAGAGAGAATATGTACTCTTAATTCGTTTGCAGATTATAAGTAGAGATACAATATTCCATATTTTGCTATAGAGTTATGCACATGCGTATAAATATGCACATATATTCTTGTTGCTTAGCAGAGGATAATTTTTACAATTCTATCCCTTGTCAAAAACTGACTATCTACATTAAGTCCCATGCTTAGTGAGGAACAATAATATTGCATGGTAAGCACCAGATGGTGACAATATGCTTTTAATTATTATATGTGCACAACTTCAATTTTAAGGGTAGAGGAAGATATACTTAGCCTCTTGGATATTGAGATATGCACCCCTTAGCGCGAAACTTGGTTGGGGATAATTGGCGCCCTTGTCCCTGCTAGGATTATCAATTTCGCCATTGGAAAGAGAGAAGCGCGGTCGTGGTCAAGAAGGGATGTAATTCGCACCACTCCTTTTCTTCTAGGTTTTTTGGTTGGACAAGGATTCTTCAAGTTTAGCGCATATATGTGCTCATATTTTTTTTTTATAATGCCACATCTTCTTTTGGTTTTTGCTCGTTAACAAAGAAAGGTGTTGGTGGTAGCAAGTAAGAGGGCGTCACCGGCTAGGAACAAGGTCAACACGTCCCTTTTTTTTTTTTTTTTTAATCACCAACTTAGATAAGCTAGGATTTTTCGATAGTAATCTCATTATCCAATAGAACTAGGTTTTCCAAAATTTTATCAAATATCATATGTATATATTTCTTGAAAATTCTGAGAATATTATTTTATTAAAACCCTAGTTTCACCATTGTTCTTCTGGAGCGACGTAATTTTCTTTTAGGAAATACCAGTAAGAATACCAGTAAGTTTAATTTGTTGATTAATAGATCAAAACCTATGATAAATATTCTTTTCTTGCGTGTTGAAGTACTTATCTTGTGATTTTACGTTTTTAGGTAGATCATGGCAGTTCCTGATCGAAACCGTAGATCTAATCCTTCAAGCAAGAAAGTAGGTTGCAGAGGCAAAATGATGATGGTGGCTTCTCCCCAAGAATTACAGTAAAAAATCATTCGTTCTTTGAACAAAGTCACAAAACTTTTTCAAGTTATCCCTCTCGTTCATTTGAAGGAAACTCGTCAATATGCTTTGGATCTCTGTTTTGCTATTAATACTGAAAAGAAGCAAAGCATAGAGATGAATTGGAGAAGAAGAGAGTTGATGATGAGAAACTCATAACTTTTATGGAAAAGCGACGTCTTCGAGCAATTGCAAGAAGGGAGAAAACTGAACAAATATAGCGAGGTGTTCGTCCCTATGGTATGGCTCCCGATTCTGATGCAGATGAGTATCCTTCTACGGAGGATCATGAAGTTAACATGGCATATGAGTCTGAGTATGAATCTTTCTCCAAAAATGAGGCTGATCGTGAAGATGAACATGTTGATGCTTGGTATGACATGCATGTGGGTCCTTCCGAAGAGGATTCAAAGAAGACCGAAGAGGATTCAGAGGAGGACCCTGACGGGATTCTAAAAGATGACTCTGAAGTAGAAGACCTTGAAGCGGATCCTGAAGAAGAAAAATCTGAGGAAGAACATGATTCTTATGAAGAGGGTGACGGCGAGCATGACCCCGACTCAGACTATGAGTCTTCTGATTAAGTTTTAATTTAGCATTCTTTTCCCTCTTTTCGTAGATGTCTTCTTCGAAATAAATATTTCGTGTATGGCCGTTATGATGGAATCATATTATTATTTTAGTACTTCTCATAATTTTGTATTATTGTCTTCTCATATTGACATTAATGAATAAACGACTTCATTAGAAAATTTCATCAATTTTCGTCATAAAAATTTCAGAAGTATAATGCCTGGGAAAAACGTTGTAGAATATTCGTACGACCTCCATTTGGATGATTGAGCCATCTATATTTATTAGAAAATAATTTCCTATATCCTAATAGGAATAAATCCAGGCTTTGAGCTTGTTTGGGGCGTCAAAATGACCAAACAGTATAACTCAGGAAGTATCCAGAAAAATTCGGATAGTTTTCAGACTCGACTCCACTAGCCGTTTTTGCCATAACTCTTAGCTCACTTGTTCGACTAATACGCCATTTTAACACGTTGTAGTAGACTTCAATACAAAACTTTTGAACTTACCCAGATTCATCACCAATTGTTGTCATCTTCAGAGTTTCCGAGAGGTAGTGGAAATTATTTTTGAGGTATTTTTTTGTAAAACGTCTTGTGATTGTTCCAACTCACATAATCAATCAAAATAACACTTTGTAATGATTTTATATGATGTTTATGAGTATGTATGACAAGTTTTATGTTTCATGCTCAAGAAGTTTGTGTTTGAGACGTTCTGACTCAATTGTCCATATCCTCTCTACTTTTAGGGAGAGAATGATCAAAATCAAAGAGTTGAGCTTGCTAGTGAGGGAACAAGAATTTCCGTTGATTCCGATGAAGTGATACGATTTGGGATTACCCAATATAAATAACCTCAATCGCACGGTGTCTAACTGGTAGACAACGGCAAGTACGGTTCGAACCCACAGAGAACGGGGAAATACTGCAATTAATATCTCTAATAACCTAACCAGAATCAATATTTTTGGATTTTTAGATAAAATAATAAAACGGACTAAACTAATAAAAATAATCTAATGGGAGATTCGGTAACCAGGGTTTTTCAGTATCCACCACTATTTCTATTTAATTACTGAAATGAAAAATAACTCATGAATATTCATTTATTGTTCGTTCTATCGACATCACCTATTATATGTATTAGAGTCGTAAATATCACTGGGACGCCTTAAGCATGGCGCATCAAAAGCCCTAGTCTGAAGCATACACCATCTAATTGCGTTAGCGAGAAAATAATACGAAGCTAATTGTAGGCTCATAAATAATATCCGGCTCTAAAAAGCATACCCCATCTAAAGATTTAACCAAAGCATGAAAATCTAAAAAGTAGACAAACATATTTATTATCCTATTGATTCTACGCATAGGTTACTGTATTATACAGAACCGGTGAAACGATAACTAATTTGGATTTAAATCAATAAACAAAATCATGGAATTAATCTATTCAAATCATAATAGTTTATTACTTAATAATTCAATTTAATTAGACTTGTACTAAAAGTGGTTTCAACATAGAACCCTAGTTACAAATAAATTAGCTAGACATGGAGATGGGTTTCTTAAAACCCATAAAAATAATTAAGAAAAGTAGAAAGAAAGGATTAAACCCAAAAATATGAGTTGTACAACAGCCGTCTTCCTCTCTTCGTCTGCTTTTCAGTTCTATCTCTCCTCTGAAAAGTGTACAGAAGTCCCTCGAAATCCGTCCACAGCCAAAAGAAAAACCCTCTCATCCGAACAACAAAACTAGAAAAGCCAAAAAAAAACTCTTGTACAGACTGCCCCAAATTCCTCCACCGTCAGAAGAACTTAAAAGAACCCCTCCAAAAACTCCGTATGTCCTCCAAGAGAACTCCTGTACAAAAACAGAATTCCCAAAAAAAAGACCCCCTACTTCTTTGACCTAGCTAGCCTTTTATACTCAATCACGTGGATCCCACATCACATGGGTTTGTCTCCTACTCTTCTGTCAACTCTTCTTGTTTTATCACGTGAAATCAACCAAGCCAACACCAAAAAGAAGTCCACCTTTGTTCTCTTCACACGTCACTTTCAACATCCTACTTCTTGACTAGCCTCTCTTGCTTTTCTTTTGTTCCCAATCACATGTGATATCCTATTTTCAGCCTAGTCTACTCCCAAAAATAGCCTGCCTTCATCTCTTCACGTCGCTATCAAACTGCATCACCAACTTTTTCTCACTTTCTAGCCTGTTAGCACATTTCTTTTGCCTGTCCGATCACCAAAAGCTGCCTGACGCACCTCATGTTGTTCATCTCCCTCACCTGACGTTAGCTCCATCTCCTTTACCAACCGAGCCATTACTTTTTGCAGAGAAGACTTATAAATAGGTGCCATAGTCCAGACAACTCCTAATGAGGTTGAGTTTCGTACTTCAATGTAAAATTTGTCTATTTTGTAAAATTTAGTTTATAACTTTGGATTTATGCGAGCCACCTATTAAAACAATAAAATAGTGAATTTAGTATAATAATAATGATGACTAGGAAATAAAAATAAGGTGGTAGAATTGTATAAATTAAGAGCCTATCAAATACCCCAAAACCTATATTTTGCTAGTCCTCGAGCAAAACTAATTTAAAAATAAAATAAAATCTTAACTCACTTTCGCAGGAATTGCGACTACATTTAGCATATATAATAAGCCTTTAAACCCCTAAGTGGCCTTAGCGGACGAGTTATAGTCTCGTGAGGGTTTACAAGAGGTTTACCCACAAAACCTATACTCCGAATTCTAGATACCTCTGAACAATTTAGGATAGACACTAAACAAGTTATTTAGTTGGCATACTAAATTCTTCGACTATAAGAATCATTACCCTGTATGAGGGGCTTGAGTTATTTTTCGAAGATTTTCTTGGATTTAAACCTTTATGCATTTCGGAATATTTTCATATGAGTTGGTTCTAATAGGTAATTCATAAAGATTTTTTTTAAAGAAGAAATGATAATTCTACTTGATTAATGAAATTGAAATCCTAAGGATACCCGTAGTGATACTCGTAGGCATTTTGGAGGAATTATAAATACCACATGAAGGAAATATAAGGAAATAGGGACCGTAACAAGATGCTCAGTCGAAAGCCTTGAGCCATTTGCCGTGAACGACAATTGTGAGTGGCTTTCTTTTGTAGTGATTAACTTATAGTAGTCATTTGTAGTATCCCACGAAATTATGTATGGTCCTTCCAAGTTGGGTGAGTGGTGACGCTTTGATGCTTTGAGAACTAGGTCCTCTACTCGGAAAATATTCGGCTTGATTGTTTCGGCTTCGTAAACCTCTTGTTCTTATGGCTGAACTCTTTATTTAATGTCTATTGGATCACATTTGAGAGAAAATATCTTTGGGAATCCTGATGGTTTATAAGAGACGGGAGTACTTTCCACCCATTTGTTGAGGTATTGAGTTGGAGTAGTCACCCACTCATAACGACAAGCTAAAACGCGACTGTTCTATCCAGCAAGGTCTAGTCCCCAGTCTGCTGGCATACGGGGACGATTCAATGATAAGGGAGCAAATTGGGTAAGAGCTATCTGAGTGCGAAATATGTTGACATAAGCCGATACACTCTCAGTTGGTGTTTGGTTCCCCATCATGGCTCCGAGCAATTGGTATTCCTCCAGATAGAGAGGTAACTCCTTTCTAAGGTCGGGTTTGGCTCCAGGAATAGGGTATTTAACTTGATGCGGGGATTCTGGCCTAGCTCTTATGATAACTACTGATTTTTAGAATCAAGCACGTCCTAGAATCATATCGGAATTGAGCCTCCCCTTGACAATATGAAACTTTGTATTTGTTTGAGAGGTTTCTGCCGCCACCGTGAGAGTGATTTTTCTATAGACATCCCTGGTTACTCCTTCAGGGTCTCTGACTGTCGTTGGAGGGCGTATAACTTCTTGTCGAGTCACTCCTGCCGTTTTTAGAGTCGTGACGCTGATAATATTGATATCCATACCAGCATCAACTAGTGTCTTTCTGAACTCAGTGCCTTTGAGGTTTGCCGTAGTAAAAAGTCCCCGGTCACGCCCTTTATCATTCTGATTCATCATGTCTTTCGAGGAGTACCTGTCTCGGAGGTAGGCATCCTCATCAAGGGATGGTAGGCGCTCACCAGATACGACTCGATTGAGGGAATTGAAGAGATATTTACGCTGATTCTTTGAAAAGTGGAGGAGTTCACACATGCGCTCCATTAGTGATTGAATTGTTTGGATGACTGGCTCTCCAGAGATGGTAAAGCTCCTGACAGGAAGTGGGTTTTTGTGGATCCCTCCAGTCCCCAGTCGTAACTCCCCTGATTCTATTTTCTCCTTGAAGATACGCCCAGACTATGGCACTCACCGGTGGGATGATTGACAAACTGATGAAAACAACAATATCTTGGGTCGGACATCTCCTGAGGAGTATGTGGGCATCATACAAGTGGCAATTTGACGGTCCTTTCTTGTACCCAGGCCTCCAGTAATTCAAGAACTTCTTCTATGGGAATTGGAAAATCAGGACAAGTTATATCAAGCTTTATATCCTGCTCTTGTGGTTGTTATAGTTATTGTTGTTGTTGTGGCCATTTAGGGGCGCCTTGGGAGCGAGTGAATCGATGGGTTTGTCTATGATTCGAAGCTGGGGTGGAGGGGAGATGCTTAGTTTGTGGCTCTTGCTGGGATGAAGCTTTTCTTTTGGGTCCCTCGTTACTGACAGCACCAATTGATGATTGAATATTGTATTGTTTGTTGACTAATCGTCGATTCCCACGGGTATCTCCACGACTTTCTTCCCTTACTGGTCTAGTTCTCTCTAGGAGGGAGGGAGCAGTTGTGGCAGATGATGTGTGGCGTACCACGTCAAAATTATTTATTACTTTCTCACTACTTATGATTTATTATAAAGAAAGAGTAAGAAAGAATCGTTCCCACAAAGAGGTCTGGATTGTTATTCGATTTCGATATCTTATGTAAAAATGGGGGATTTTTAGATTTAATGAAAGTAAATTAAACTATCTAATAAAGCAAGTAAATTATAGAAAAAATCAATAAGTTGAGAGTATTGGTCAAGGTTTCGTTTTTCATTCAGAAACATGTTCTTGTACTAATTATTAGAATTGATATTTAATCTCGTTTTATCAAAATCCATAGAATACCTTGATCGCAAGAATATCCCGCAAATTTCCTCAAGTCATTAAAAAACACATTAAAAGATGCAAATATGAATTCTACCAAGAGAAAAACCTACGTGTAAAAGGCACTTGCAATTGAACGTGGAAAGCGCACTAATTCAATTTAACAAAGGTCATGATTCACATATGATTACTAGGATATATCACTACAAGTGGGGATGTCAACGGAACCTATCGAAACGAAAACTGGCTCAATCGGTTCCGTTTCGATAAGTTCCGACGGAATCTTAAAAATCAATTCTGATTCCGTTACGATAAACTTATCGGATATCGGATATTTTTCCGATAAGTTCCGATATCTGATAGAAATCTTATAAACCTGTTTTTCAGTTCAAATTTCAGTTCATTTAAGCATTTCCAGTTCATAATTCAGTTCAAACACATAGAAAACACAAAAAAATGATCACAATTTATAAATTACATGTTTTATTGTTCTTGCAGCAAAAGAAAGCACAAAGAAATTGAAATTTGTACTAGTATTGTCATTGACTCATTGAGATACAGCCTGCAATGCAGCTTTCAAAGTACATCTGCATTTCAAAGAAACTAAAATTTGTTAGTTGGCAGTGCAAGAAATATGAAAGGAAAGGAAAAGAAAGGAAAGTTACTAACATGTACTACTAGTACTAGCATTGTGATTGAGATCTGGCAACCAATCACCTAAGCAAAGCAATGCTTGAACAACTTCTAGAGCCAATGAGCTTCTGTGTGTTGTAAGAACCGTGCCACCAACACTGAACATGGATTTTGATGCTACACTTGTCATTTGAACAGCAAACACATCTCTTGCAATCTTTGCAAGAGTTGGGTACTTAGGAGCATGATTTTCCACCAAACCAATATATCAAACAAAACTTCTTCTTTGGGTTTTCCTTTAGTAAGCAGTGGTTCTTCTAAGTATTCTCCAACTCTGACTTCTGAACCTCAATCTCACTGTTTTCCATCATAAACTCATCATACTCATAGTCACTTCTAGTTGTTCTAGAATTATCAATTTCAGCTGAACATGTTCCAGCACTAGATGTAGCCCCACGGCTGTACAGTTACTATCACATTCATATGAAGAGAAAAGAGCATTGAGTGTTGTATGAAATTTTTTATACTGAGTTACATAGCCATCCACTCCATATAAATTCTTATAAACAAACTCCATCCATCTAGCCTTGTATCTTGGATCTAAAACTACTCCAATGCTCATCAACAAGTTACATTGTTTCCAATAACTATCAAACTTCTCCCTCATATTCAATCCCATATCTTTGATACACATGTGAGGAATAGATTCCCATTGCCTAATGCTCTTATTAATCTCATATACCCCATTGTAATACATATTTGTTGTTGGATAGTTAATCCCAGCAAATTTACTTAAAATAACATCAACCACTTCCAAACACTCACAAATATGTATTCCTTGTTGCCACTCCTCTGAACTTGGTAGTATATTGAAATCAGAATCCAAATCAGCTAACCTGGCAAATTCTTGTCTCAAATCAATTGCTTCTTTAAGCATCTTAAAGGTGAAACTCCATCTAGTGTCCACATCTAAACTTACAGACCTTGCAGGAAGTTTAAGTTGTGCTAAAGCATTTGCAAACCTCTCTTTTCTAGACTGTGAAGACTTGACATATTTGACACACTCTCTACTACTTTCTATAAATCCAGAAGCTACTTTCATCCCGCATAATACAACTAAATGCAATATATGATTGCTACACCTCATTTGGAACAGATCACCCTCAAGAACTAAGCGATTCTTGATAGAAATCCATCTCTTCATATTTATCATCATAACATTATTGGCTTTAGCATTTTCAGCATCTAAAGCAAACAACTTATTATCTATATTCCAATCTAAAGCTACTGCTTTCACAAAATCTGCAAGAACTTCTCCAGTATGTGGTGATGGCACTAAAATGTATGCTAGTGTTTTCTTATTCAGTTTCCATTCATCATTTATGAAATGACATTTTACACAACAATATCCATTTCTTATATGTTTACAAGTCCACATATCAGTTGTTAAACTACAGTTAGATGGGATTGAATCAAGTTGTTCTTGTAATTGAACTTTGAACTCAACATACAGTTTTATAATGTCATCCCTAGTTGTATTCCTACTATAACACTTGGCAGAAGGATTCAAAGATCTAACAAACTCTCTAAAATATCCATGCTCAACCATATTTAGTGGATAATCATGCTTATCAATCATCTTAGCAACAAGTAACCTAGTAGCATCAGGATCATATTTCCAATTAGCTAACTTAGTTAGTGTGTTACCTGTTTTGATAGAAGTGATTTTTCTTTGTACAGGTTGATTCTCTGGCTTCTTATTGCAGGAATTAAGATGGGATCTCAAGCGGCTGGTTCCTTTTTCACTTGCTGCTTCAATTCTCTTCTTACAATGACTGCATATACCTATAACTTCAATCTCCTTCTTCCCATCTGCTCCAATTCTTGTAGTAATAATCCTTTCAAATTCATTCCATACATCAGACCTTGTTGTACGTAATTTTTTCTTTGCTTCAGCTATAAGTGTATCTTCCTCTTCTTCTCCTTCTTCTCTGGGACGAATCACAGAGACAGAGTTCATTTCTGAACCTTGAGGTACATTTTCTTCTTGTAAATGTGAATGTGATGCAACTGAAGTTGATGAAGTTGAGGTACCCAATTGATTTGATGCTCTTTGACTTTGTGACATCACCCTGAATTGAACAGAATCACACATGTTAGCTTTCACAAACCCTGAATTGAACAGAAACTCACATCATGTAATCAAACAAACCCTGAATGAACATAAACCCTAAATTCACAATCAAATTCAAAAGTCAATTTCTGAAAACCCTAATTGCCAAAAGAAATGATGAATTATTATCAAATTTGGATTTAAAAACATACCCTAGTTTTCTAATCAAACATGTTATCAAACAGAAATGATGAATTCAACATAAACCCTAATTTCACAAATTCACTAGATTGAACAGAAACCCT
>JAJJMC010018315.1:2551676-2572008 GCA_023531435.1 Papaver californicum | reverse complement strand
AACATAAACCCTAATTTCACAAATTCACTAGATTGAACAGAAACCCTTGATTGAACATAAATGATGAATTGAACACACATGTAACACTCACCTGAATTGAACAGAAACCCTGAAATGGAGAATAGATAAAGGAGAAGAAGAGGGGGAGACGAATTCACTTCTTCAGTTCGATTTCTTTCTGTATTTGTCGATGAAAGTTGAAGAAAAGGGGGAGAAGGCATAGCCGCAAAAGATAAGGGAAATGAGAAGTGAGAACTGAGAGTACGGGGGGGGGGGGTTATGTCTTATCGGTATCGGATATTATCGGAACAGAAACTGGTTCATCCGGTTCCGTTACGATAACACGATAATTTCCGATAACTTTCCGTTTCCGACATCCGATAACCGTTATGTCGGATAAATTCCTATAGGATCCCGGAATTTTGGAACCGGCTATCGGATTTCGGATAGGGATCGACATCCCTAACTACAAGAAATAACCATATTTATGCTACTTGTATTCAAGGAGTATCACTTTTGCGTATAATAAACCTAAATAGCTTTAGATATGAATGCGAGTTCAATCAATTTGCAAGTTAACTAAACAAACAATTAATCATGAGATATTTGTAGTGAAACATGAACGATAATATTGAGACAAAACTAATGTATTAATTCGAAGAATCATGTTTGAGAAATCCAACTATTCCCTAACCAATAATAAGAAAACTAGCTACTCATAAATTGGAGTTTACAAAATTAAATATAAAAAATAATTTGTAAATCCTAGATGTCGAGAATTCTTCCCTGCGTGAACCTACAAAAAGAAGTAGAAGAGGTGAGAAGAAAACTAGATGAAAACCTAGATCTCTCTTATTCAAGTTGCTCTTTTATATATCTTTTTTTTCCAAATCCAAAAATAACTCTAAAAACCCTAAATTTTCATATCTAAGTCGTCGTCCATGTACCTATAGCCTAAAATCAGAATTGTTGATTGAAGCCCATAGACTTACTAAGCCCAAAACAGATTAAGTCAATCAAATAGGCCTTTCAGTTCCATGAGACTGACATGAATCTTCAAATCCATACGGCAATTCATTGGAACAATTTGTCAAGCACATTAAGTGCATTCTCTGGTGGAAATTTCGCCCTGTCTAGTTGGTGTTCCTATTACCATTTCTCCGTCCCTGCAATACCACATTCACAGACCACCAATTCTATTCAACACAAAAACCATTCATTCATCAATTCAGATCAAACCCATTCCAATTCCAACATAATCAATAGCAAAAGCATGACGTCCCTACTCTTCTCATCATTCGAACCTCAAACAAAAACCCATCAAGAACCCTATCTCTACAAATCTCATTATAGGCTCGATTCAATCAAAAAATTCTTCCTGAATTTCTCGGCTAGGAACCCTTGCCTGAATCCATATCAAACTCTTTCTTAATCTCATATGAACTCGACCAAAACCACTTCTTCTATTCTCTTCCATCAACCAAGAACACAACCATTCTCCTTTACGTCAACAATTCGAAACCCCCATCAATTTCTTCTTCTTACAGTTCCATTCTCGAACAGACCCATCACAAATAAGGAACCCAACATCGTCTTTTCACCATTTCCGCTCAAGAACAAGCTTCTCTCGGCTATTAGTTCACGACAAACCATTCATCTCTTCCCTGAATTGTTTCTTTCTGCCATTCTCGTTTAACCTTGAGCTCAACTGGAACTTTCCACAACCCATCTTTCCTTATCAAACCAGAACCACTTTCGAATCCCTTCTTCTCGACAGATTATTCAATCACCATTTACCTAAAGCCATGATCTCCCGGCGTCACTTTGCTGCAACAACTAGGAAATAAGGTTGGAGGGACTTGGCCCTAACTAAACATAAGAGAGTAGTACCCTAGTTTTAAGTTTAATAAGAAGTGAGGTGGCCCTGATCAAAGACCATGTTCCTTCAGTGAATTCAATTCAAATCAATTAGTTGGACTCCCTTTAGCACCTCTCTACAAAATAGTCAGCCCCCCTAGTAATTCTCAATTCCTCTACAAATATGGCTGCCTCCTAGTGATTTCTTGTTCTCAACACAATTGAGACTTGTGTGCTTCTATTCTCCAAGTTCATCAACACCTAACGACTCCGGACAATGTCATAGACTCTAGTTTCTCTTCTTTTATTTCATGTGACTCCAAAGTACCTACAAAACTCAAAACAAACGTAATATACCAAAAATACAAGAAAAATAGCTTTAAAAAGCATAGAAAATTGATATTCAAATTATGTAAATTATGCACTTATCAAATTCCCCCACACTTGGCTTTTGCTAGTCCTCGAGCAAACTAAACTAAATTAATCCTAAGATAAATTATACAACTCCCTTTCATTGTGGATACAGTTACACTTAGCATGTGTGACAAACCTTTAAACCCTTAGGTAATCCCTAGTGAACGAGTTATAGTCTCATGAGGGTTTACTAGAGATTTTCCCATAAAACCTACTTTTACAACTTTCAAATATTCCAAAGCACATGCATCCAAAGAGCTAAGAAGACATAAAGTTTCTACACACTAATAATAAGAAGTTAGATGTATCAAAGAACATTATTTTCATGCTTAACTCTTGAGTTAGGAGAAAACCACCATATGAAAGAATTCAGGTTTGAGAGAGACCGAATGTTTCGACTTCTGCCTCACCTACAAGGTTTTATGAATTTGACACTCAAGAGACGCACTTTATGGTTCTCATGTGTGCAGGCAGGAATGAAGATAGAAACCCCGCACACGTTGGATGGTGGGAAGGGAAAACCTTCCGAATTATATCTGAATATTCATATAAACGTGGGAAGAAAAATACATGTTTTCTGATAATCTCTACGAAAGGAAATCAACCACTATGCAAGGATGGGAATGCCCACTCACATTCTCATCCAATCTACAATCGACACCACTCTCACAGCGTCCCATATAAACGTCTTCGGCTTCAAATGTAGATGATGAACTCTTTTACTTTTATAGAACTTCGAAAATTCTAACTCTTTTCTTCTCAAATTCTTGTTGCTTAAAACTTCGTTATAGATTTCTTCTTTCCCATAACCCTAAACGAATAAATACAAAAAAATATACGCTAAAACAATAAAGCCAAATATATATATATATATATTTATTTTTTTATTTTTTTTTTAGATATATGTTTTTCTGAAAAAAAAATTCTTGAGATAAAAAATATGAAATATAAACTAGAAGAATAACAATGAAACTACTATGGCCATGGAGAAAAGACTTTACCACTTGATTCTTCACAACTTGTATTGTCTCGGTATCATAAAACTTCAATAAAAATTCACCTCTTTTGATTTTTCGCTCTTGTACTTAGTCTTTAACTAGGATATAAAATTCCGATCCTTGTATTGTCACTTCACTTTGAATCTGAATTTTTCTCTTGTAATGTTGCTTGTAAACCTTGAACTTCTTCAACTTTCTTCAAATTTGTAATGTTCCATGTATTGATGATGATGATATTTCTATGGACATGTTGTTGTCGAGAGAGAGAGAACGGTGCCAACTGCAAAATCAAACTACAAGGTAAGGTTTTTTCGCAATTCTGATGTCACCCTCATGATTGACAGAAATTATCACTCAAGAGATCAAAAAGTAGTGCTAAAATCGGTGCGAGGTTGGGTAGCTCATTATTCTGCCCGGAGTTTGCACAAATGAAACACTCCAAACGAATAATTTAGACATATGCAAAGAATTGAAGGTTTGGTGCCTCACTCATATATGGGTATTGAATCTCTTTAATACTGTATTCTTTCTGCACCTAATTTTCCACTGGAGGTTTAAGTTCTTTTTTGTCATCTCTAGCCTCTCAACAACTAAGAAACCCGAATATAGTTCTCCAATACTTCTAAGTTCAGTTATTTTAAAAAAAAACTCCATATGTAAACGTAGCTAGAAGCATACTAAGTGACTCTAAAATATCTAAAAGTTGGAGGTTTCATGCAAATAGTTACAAAAAAGTTAAAATTTTCTACCTAAAAGTGAATACTTAAGAATTATATATGCTTAATCACTCCCCCACACTTAAACTTTACATTGTCTTCAATGTAAATTGACTCCTCCAATGTAAAACAAGGTGGAAAATCGTATAATGATATAAAAATTCAGAAAAAATAAGAAAAAGTAAAAGAACTACTAAACCAATGGGTTGGCTCCAATGCAGCGTTTGGTTCAAATTCGTCATCCCGACTCTCTAGTCGGCCGTAGACCAACAATCTAAAATTATAACAGAAAATATTTTTCTGATAGAAGTTTCCCCCACACTTAGTCCTTTCTACATTCAGAAGTGGATAGAGAACATAGAATTCAAGAACTTCTATGGTTTTTTCTTTACTAACCTGAAGAGTATGAGAATCAAATATTTCCAATGGCGGATATTTAGAAGCAAATAATTCAACAATACTTCTGAAGCACATACATTCAAGACAAAACAAGGTAAAGAAAAAGGAATAATAGTCATAGGTTTAGTCAAACCTTCCAAATTCTCTTGTATTACGGGATCCTCATATTCCTTAAATAATTCAAATAAATTACTTACTTCTTGTATATCTTGGTCCTTTATCAAACTTTCTAACCGTTCGTTATTAGTTTCCGCCTTAATGAAAATTTCAGCATCAAAATTATCAATATAATCCTCGGCAAGTTCAATTGGGCCTTCCACAATATCATTCAATTCGGTTTCATTCTCAACATACTCCTCTTGGTTGTAAGACTCATACTTTGTTGTTGATTCAAATATCGCCACAAAGAATTTTCTTAGAAAACTCATTGCATCATCCTTAAGCTATACTTTTTGAATATGTGCTTGATCATTATTAAAATCAAGGCTTGAGGAATCTACACTAGTGTCATCACATATCCCCAAATATTGGTCTTGTTCAACATGTTCGTTTTCAGACTCATCGTAATAAGAATATTCATCGGTTTCCCAACCTTTATCAAAATGTCGTTTGAATTCCATACTTAAGGTCCTACTAATTTTTCCGAGAAGCTCTTCCGGGGCTCCGTCATCATCTAACTTGTATAGTTTCTTAGTAAGTTTTCTGATATTCACACGCTTTCCACCATTAACTACAATAGAATCTCTCGCACACAACTCTTCCGTTTGAATGGATGAATGATCATTATTAAGATCAAGAGTTGAGTTAACTATACAATTATCATCAAAAATCAGATTCGGAGTTTGAATAACTTCATCATTGGTGTAAGGATTTTCAAAAAGTTCAAAATCATCATCTTATCCCATAGAATTACGTCTCTCACGTTCCTTTCTCACGTTCCTTTCTCAAGGCTCTTTTAGCTTCTAGAATTTCTGCACATGATGCCCCTTTATCTATCAATTGCTCAAACCTTCAAGTTCTCTCAAACTTGGTAGTCTTACACCATTCCTTGTGGTAGAGTTTCCAAACCTTGTCTCATCCCGTTGAACGGGTGAATGATCATAAATACGATGAAGAGTAGATTTAACTAAACTATCACAATCATAATTATCCTCCACTCCGTGTAATTTTTCACTTAAATACCCACCATAAGAAGATTGGCATGTATGAGAATAATCAAATGGGTACATGGAATATTAGTCATACCCAAGGGATTAGTTGTGATTATACTCCCCCGTAAGGTTGGAAATTGTCATATTGTTGTTGAGGTTGAAAACCGTATTGATTGTTGTAATATGCTCCTTCCATGAAAAATAAGTACCTGAAATAAGATTCTCAAAACTAGGTTAGATTCGAAAATAAGAAAAAAAAAACAGAAATAAAAATAAAACTAAAAATAAAAATAAGAAATCAAAAACAAATAACAATTCGCCGCCTCCCCGACATCGACGCCAAAATTTGATTTGTATCGTACCACGTCAAAATTATTTATTGCTTTCTCACTACTTATGATTTATTATGAAGCAAAGGTAAGAAAGGATCGTTCCCACAGAGAGGTCTGGGTTGTTATTCAATTTCGATATCTTATGTAAAAATGAGAATTTTCAGATTTAATGAAAGTAAATTAAACTATCTAATAAAGCAAATAAATTGTAGAAAAGAATCAATAAGTTAAGAATATTGGTCAATGTTTCGTTTTTCATTCACAAACATGTTCTTGTTCTTGTACTAAGTATTATAATTGATATTCAATCTCGCTTAATCAAATTCCCTATAATAACTTGATCGCAAGAATATCCCGCAAATTTCATCAAGTCATCAACAAACACATAATTCTACCAAGAGAACAACCTAACGTGTAAAAAACAGTAATCAAGTTTAATTCCCGATGAGCATTAAGATTCATGAAATTAGGCTAATCAATGCAATTGAACGTGGAAAGCGCACTAATTCAATTTAACAAAGGTCAAGATTCACATATGATTACTAGGATATATCACTACAAGCAATAACCATATTTATGCTACTTGTATTCGAGGAGTATCACTTTTGCGTATAATAAACCCTAATAGCTTTAGATATGAATGCGAGTTCAATCAATTTGCAACTTAACTAAACAAACAATCAATCATGAGACATTTGTAGTAAAACATGAACGATAATATTGAAACAAAATTAATGTATTAATCCAAAGAACCATGTTTGAGAAATCCAACTATTCCCTAACCAATAATAAGAAAACTAGCTATTCATAAATTGGAGTTTATAAAATTAAATAGAAGAAATAATTTACAAACCCAAGATGTCGAGAAATCTTCCCCCTGCGAACCTACAAAAAGAAGTAGAAGAGATGAGAAGAAAACTAGTTAAAAACCTAGATTTCTCTCTCTTATTCAAGTTGCTCTTTTATATCTCTCTCCTTTCCAAATCCAAAAATAACTCTAAAAACCCTAAGTTTCCATATCTAAGTCGTCCATGTACCTATAACCCAAAATTAAAATTGTTGATTGAATCCCGCGGACTTACTAAGCCCAAAACAGATCTAATCAATCAAATAGGCCTGTCAGTTCCATGAGACTGACAGGAATCTTCAAATCCATACGGTAATTCATTGGAACAATTTGTCAAGCACATTAAGTGCACTCTTTGGTGGAGATTCCGGCCAGTCTAGTTGGTGTTTCTATTACCATTTTTCCGTCCCTGCAATACTACATTCACAGACCACCAATTTTATTCAACACAAAAACCATTCATTCATCAATTCAGATCAAACCCATTCCAATTCCAACATAATCAATAGAAAAAGCATGACGTCCCTACTTTTCTCATCATTCGATCTCAAACAGAAAACCCATCAAGAACCCCATCTCTACAAATCTCATTACAGGCTCGATTCAATCAAACAAATTCTTCCTGAATATCTCGGCTAGGAACCCTTTCCTGAATCCATATCAAACCCTTTCTTAATCTCATATGAACTCGACCAAAACTACTTCTTTTATTCTCTTCCATCAACCACGAACATAACCATTCTCCTTTACGTCAACAATTCGAAACCCCCATCAATTTCTTCTTCTTACAGTTCCATTCTCGAACAGACCCATCACAAACAGGAACCCAACTTGTGTTTTCACCATTTCCGCTCAAGAACAAGTTTCTCTCGGCTATTAGTTCACGGCAAACCATTCATCTCTTCCCTGAATTGTTTTTTCATGCCATTCTCGTTTAACCTTGAGCTCAACTGCTAGAACTCTCCACAACCCATCTTTCCTTATCAAACCAGAACCACTTTTGAATCCTTTCTTCTCGACAGATTATTCAATCACCATTTACCTGAAGCCATTGTCTGCCGACGTCACTTTGTTGCAGCAACTAGGAAATAAGGTTAGAGGGACTTGGCCCTAACTGAACATAAGAGAGTAGTACCCTAGTTTTAGGTTTAATAAGAAGTGAGGTGGCCCTGATAAAAAAAAGTCACCCTTTATTGAATTCAATTCAAAACAATTGGTTACTCCCTTTAGCACCTCTCTATAAAATAGTCGGTCTCCCCCTAGTAATTCTCAATTCCTCTAGAAATATGGCTGCCTCCTAGTGATTTCTTGTTCTCAACAAAATTGACACTTGTGTGCTTCTATTCTCCGAGTTCATCAACACCTAACGACTCCGGACAATGTCATAGGCTCTAAGTTCTCTTCTTCTATTTAATTTGACTCCAAAGTACCTACAAAACTCAAAACAAACAAATATACCAAAAATAGAAGAGAAATAACTTAAAAAAAGCATAGAAAATTGATATTCAAATTGTATAAATTATGCACTTATCAGCAGACAGTTTCGCTGCTTCGTGTAACTCAGAGAAAGTGTAAAAACGTAAATTTTCTAAAAGAGCCCGATAAATAGGGATCATACCATTAATGCAGAGCTCCACTAGTTGATGTTCTGTCACATTTGGGTCGTGACAGTCTAGTGCTTGAATTCAAAATCTCTTCACATATTAATTGGGGTGCTTATTATTCCTCTGGAACAGTCTTCCCAGGTCCGATAGAGTGATTTCTTCGGAGACGAAGAAGTACCTCTTGTATTAAGAAGAAAGGCGTATTTCTGAGGGAAGTAGCTAGCAAAGCTAGTACTAGCTACTTAACACAAATAATGGTATGATAACTCTTTTGGTTGTAAAAGGATAATAAGCTAACATCTCAGGAGCAAGGCCGATATGCATGACTTTTGCTATATTGTACTAGGGATCGGAAGCTAGTGTAGAGGAGGTTTGAAGTTAGCACTTCAATTAGGTAGTATAGTTAGGATTAAAGTCAATGCGCTTGTGGCTAAGTCTCTAAGTATGGACATGCTAAGCCAAGGACGCATTAGCCATGATCGTTACTCAAGGAGGTATTAGGCTAGGCTAGAGAGGCATCTGCTTTGGAGGGACGCGCTAGGCTTGGCAGGGAAGCACCGGCCTTGGATAGAGACGCATCGGCCTTGTCTAGGGACGCGCTAGGAAGCTAGGATACATTAGCCTTGGCTATGGGCGCGCTAGGAAGCTGGGACGCATTGGCCTAGGCTAGGATGCGCTAGGAAGCTGGGACGCATTGGCCTAGGCTAGGATGCGCTAGGAAGCTGGGACACATTGGCCTTGGCTAGGGACGCGTTAGGCAGCTGGGACGCATCAGGTTTTGACATGGACGCATCAATCACTAGGGACGCGCTAGGCTTTGCTAGGGGCATGCTGGAGAGCCAAGACGCACTGGAGATCCAAAAGGGCATGCTGGAGCCAAGACGCGTTGGCTAAGGCGTATTAGTTAGGTATACTTGGCCGGGAAAAGTTGGCGCCTTTGGCGCTAGGGTTAGGGTTAGCACTTTTAGTGCTAAGATTAAGGTGCTAAGGTCATGATGCACTATCTAAGGCCTCATTAGGCCAATATGTGCTAGCTAAAACTATTTTAGGTTAGTTAACGCTTCTCAGGTGCTAGGGTTAGCGCCAAGAAAGTTAGCGCTTTTAGCGCTAAGGTGGCTAACTGGTGCCAATGCGGTGCTAAGCCAAGTAACTAGTCTAATTTGGCGCTGATAAGAGAGAAGGATAGGGTTATCCTAGCTTAGAGGTTCAATGCATTTCTATGGCATTGCTTCTTGGTTGTGGCGCATCCAAGAGTAGTAGTGTATTATTTTTGGCTTAAATTCAAGCAACGTTCTAAAGTAGCATATTTGAGAAGTATTCATTGTGAATGGAGGTTAAGATAGAATGTATTTTTTGGGGTTTAAGCATTAGCGATTCCTGAGTTTGATGGATGTTGCTGGAACATCAACGTGCATTCGAGGCGAGTTCAAGGAATTCAGTCGTGGAATTTATACGATTTGAGACTCGTTCGACATGGCATGAATATTATGAGTATTGAGGAGGCTGCAAGGCCAGTTTAGAATGTTTAGAGAGAATCTATAATCTTAATTCGCTTGCGGAATATAAGCAGGGGCACATTATTCCATATTTTTCTATAGAGTTAAGCATATGCGCATAAATATGCACATATATTCTTGTTGCTTAGTAGAGGGTAATTTTACAATTCTATCCCTTGTCAAAAACTCACCATATACAACAATTTATCATCTTTTATCTCTCCAATTTACTACATCACTATTATACTTTAGTTATTCACCACAATCCAAAGTAAATATTTTTTCCGACCCATAAAAAGTAAACTTTTTTTTATTATTTTTGTTTAAAATAAAAGATTTTTCTTTATATTATATGTTATTTTTCCAAACAAATTCTTACTAATAACTAGTTTTGTTAAAATTTTCTCTAAGAAATATAAAGAATTTGGTAGTTAGTTTATACCCGTAAAAGGAATTTTAACGATATAATATTTATAAATATCCGTCTTTTAGTCTGTAAAATATATCAGTTCGGAGTTTTAACATAAAAGACAATGATGAAGTTCGTATTCTCCCTGATCGTCAACAACCCAACTTCGTCACTTGTGAAGATTTGAAACGGCTTCTCCAAAGTAGCTGAAAGGAGAGTTGTTTTGATGTTCATCAACACCAACCCCCTTATCCCTCTGAAATCTTGAGGATCCCTCTTCCCAGGGAATATTCCTCCCCTTCATTTTCACTTTATGATGGAATTGGGAATGCTCGTGAACTTATCTCACGCTTATTGGAATCACTACGGAACCATTAATATAATCATGTACTCCGCCTCAGAGAATTTTTCAAATCTCTCACTGCAAGAGCATACACATGGTACAGTAAAATTGCTCCCAACAGTATTGCCAACTGGTGTGAGATGGTCAATGCCTTCTACATGAAACACTTCTTTGTATCTGAAAAAGTCACATTGTCAGACTTGGGAAAGATATTTCAGAGAAGCAATGAACATCTCAATGATTATGTAAAGCGATTCATAGTTCAAGCACTAGACTGTCATGAACCGAATGTGACTGAACTGCAATTGGTAGAACTCTGCATTAATAGCATGATACCAGTATATCGTGTTCTACTAGAAAATCTGCGTTACAAACATTTTCTGAGTTACATGAAGTTACTAAGCGATCGTCCAAGACTGCACCTGCCCTGTTAGAGAGGACAAGACCTCTTAAGAACGAAGAGGCATGTGAGACTCATAGCAGTCGACGTTTAGCTCTTAAGTCGTATAATACTCAACCATGTGAAGTACTATGATTGAAGGGATACACACAAACCCTCTCTCTCTCAGGAGTTTCACATGCTTGAAGAACCTATCGATCAAAAAAGTTCAATCATTGATGGAACACATGTGTGAGATTTTATACCTCCCAAAGACGCAACACAAAGACGTATTCACCGCTCTCAACCATGTTGTGTCTGGCAGAGAACTATCTTTTCCTAACAAGAATGAAGTACATCATGAACTTGCTCAAAAGAATAAAGGTAAAGAAGAGTGTGACTGGGGACTACTCACCACTACTCGTCTTGAAGATACTGAATTCAATGAGACATTAATTGATAGAGGAATTATTTTTAACATCATCCCTGTTAAGACACTCAGATCCGTGGGGATCACTCGTCATGAAGCTGTCTACGCTCCGATAATCGAATATCCTGAAGGAAAACCCATAAATGTTTATGGTTACATCACTATTGAAATAAACATGGAATCTGCTTACACCAGAACCAAATTTTTATAATCAACCAAGATCCAGGTTATGATATAATCTTGGGACGCTCATGGATACGCATCAACAAAATGGCATCTCACCAGACAATTTCATCAACACACTTGCCTCATGTAGACAACTCTTTACTTCACAAGGAACTGTGGTGGACAACCCTCTCTTGTACTCAGGAGTATTTCAAAATTTGATGACAGTGCAACAAGAGCCTACAGAAGTTGTAAAATCATGTGTTGAGAAATACCATGATGGAGTATGTCACACTCAGAATACTTATTTACCTACGAACACACTTTACTTCCTTCACATTTGGGGACTTGACATAACTAGTAAAGCCAACTCTGCCATGAATAGAAGGTGCGAGTTGGAAACTGTTCCTTTTGAGGTACATATAAGACGTATGTAATTCAATTGGCGCCTACTATTATGAACAACACTGAAGACGATACTCCAGCGATGAAGGAATAGTCTCGCAAGAAGAAGATGTGCCAGACTAAGATGGCAACGCTTGATGTTTTTCATATTGGAGATCTCGTAGTGAAGGAAGCCAAACTCAACCAGTCGCCCGCATCAAGTTTCTCTTATGACTGGAAAGGGCCTTATATGATTGCTAAGACTATATTTTATGGACATTACAATCTAGTCACTATGGGTAACGATCCAGTAGGAGTGATGATACATGGAAAATGACTCAAATCCTTTGACGTCTAGTAGTCCTACTAACTATGTCTAATTATTTCCCTAATTCCTTGTAATTTCCTTTCCTCCAAAATGTACGCAATATACACACGCATTCTACAATCAAAATCTCAATTTAATTCAAAAACCATTATTTCAAAAATTTCATAATCCATTTGCCAACCATTAACTCATTCAAACCTAAAAATCAAACTAAACAAAAATCTCTCATCTTATCAATAAAAAATTCAGTGTTCAACCATCTACGAAGTGCAAAGCAAACGTCCATCTCACGATTATGAACAACTCGGACACTCAACTCCGACGCTGGCTTCGACTCTGGATTTTATTCAAGTTCTTGCTTCTTCCTCAGCGCGTTAGCAACAACCAACAATGCAATACAGAGAAACTTTGATATGTCTCTTGTTCTATATGAGAAGATAAAGTGGATAGAAGCATGATATCTCTGTTAAATTATATCATATATGTTCTAGTGATAGATTCCAAATGATCTATACTTGAGGATTGATCATTTGCGTGAAGCTTCTTTGTCAAGCATCCAAGACACAAGCAAATGGTCCAAAGACCTAAAAAGACGTTTTTGCATCAAGCTCGTCAGGCGCAATTTTTCCCTTCCTTGTACAAAGTTTCAATCTGGGAGTAATTGGTGTCACATCTGGGTACGAGTTATGTACCAAACTCTTCGTATGGATGGCCTCTACCACATCCTAAAAAATCACATCGATCGGATAAACAATCCAAGAGATATGATCAAAACATTGAACTATGTCCCAGCTGAAAATTCCCGAATTCTTCCTGAATTTTTGTTGTTTCGTCTTTTTGAGGCCCTGAACGAACTCAAAATCCAAATATTTTTCTACTAGAGGATAGATGCTGTAACACACGTAATTTTCACATGACGCTTACTCAAGGACGCATCATGACATGGGATGAAGCTTCATCCTAAGCTTATAAAGCTTACTTAGGAATGCATCAGGGTGTGGATGCATTGTCCTTGAATTACAGTGCTAAGGCACTATTATGCGTGATGCATACTCGAGAATGCATCACAAGTCAAAAATGACCCTAACCCGGGAAAGGCACAAATGGCCTTGACGCGTACCCGAGAGCGCATCATAATGCTGAGGCACTATTGTGCCGTGATGCATACCCGAGTATGCATAAAATAGTAATTTTACATACCAGGGACAAAACAAGCACTCAAGGGTAAAATAGTAATTTTATATATCAGGGATAAAACTGTCACTCAATGGTGAAATAGTAATTTTACACACCAAGGGAAAAACAGTCATTCAAGGGTAAAATAATAATTTAACACACTAAGGGAAATATGGTCACTCAGGGGTAAAATAGTAATTTTCTACATTATGGGAAAAACAGTCATTTTATAATTTAAGCGAAAAGTCATATTCATCAAGTTTTGAGCGAGGGGCAAAATAGTCATTTTAGCAAAAGTGCAGCCAATGAATGTCCCTTACCTTCCTTTTCCAAATATGTGGACATGTGATTAGGACATATATAAGGAGGAGGTGTTGCTTAGCGATGCTAACTAGAAAGCAGACTTGGCTAACTAGAAAGCGAATTTGCCTAGCTATGCTAACCAGTTAGCGGATATGCTAACCAGATGGAGGATTAGCCTAGCTATGCTAACCAGATGGCAGATTTGCCTAGCTATGCTAACCAGTTAGCGCATATGCTAACCAGATGGCGGAATTGCCTAGCTATGCTAACCAGTTAGCGGATATGCTAACCAAATGGCTAATTAGCCTAGCAGCTGGCTAAACAATTGGCGTTTTTGCCTAAAGTACAGTCGATGAATGTCCCTTCCCTTTATTTTATTTACTTGTAGAAATGCGAAAAAAAAATATAGGGAGGAGTCGTTGGTTGGAAATCGATAAAGCTTAATTGGCTAACCAGAAAGCGGATTAGCCTAGTAGCGCCAACCAGAAAGCGGATTTGGCTAACCAGAAGGCGGATTAGCTTAGTAGCCCTAACCAGAAAGCGGATTTGGCTAACCAGTTAGAGGATTTGCCTAGTAACGCCAACTAGAAAGCGGATTTGGCTAACCCGTTAGCGGATTTGCCTAGAGGGAATAAATAGAAAGCTAAAGTGCAGTCGGTGGATGTCCCTTCCCTTTCTTTTATTTACTTGTAGAAATGCGAGTAAAACATATATAGGGAGGAGATGTTGGTTGGAAAACGGTGTTGCTAACCAATTGGAGAAATTTCCTTAGATAAGCTAACCAGTTGGCGGATTCGCCTAGCGATGCTAACTAGTTGGCGGATTTGCCTAATGTGCAATAAATGGATGTCCTTTACCCTTCTTTTCCAAAAATATGGAAATGTGCTTAAGACATATATAGGGAGGGAGCGTTGGTCGAATGTGAATGAGCGGTAATGCACATATGTATGTGATGTGGCCTATACATTGGTGCATACTTGATGCATAAGCGTCAATATGCTTGTAGCTTATAGCCGATAAAGCTTGAATTATGCGAAACTATCATTCAATCGTGTTGCGTACCCGAGAATGCATATTTGCATACTAAGTAGCGATAGTTATGCACAAGCTGGTGCATACCTTGCAAAAGTCACTTGGCATATACGTAGTAGGCTTAGCTTGGCCTTTGGCCTTGCAACGAAGTTGGAATCGATGTTGGCTTTGCCTTAATAGGCTTAAGTTACTTATGTCTATCCGGATGAACTACGGTCATGCTTGATCTCTTCAAGGTACGGGTTGGGTACGCAGGAAGCCGCAATGCAATGCATTGAGGTGCATCACCTTGTCGCCCATATCATCTAATTTAGAGGTGATTGCGACATTATGGTAACTCGTATCATCTGGCTCGGTAATACCAAGTCAAGAGATGATTGTTTCTATACTTGATGAAGTAGTTGCAATTCCATTCGATGGATTGTTCATACTTCCTATCAACCGTTACGACATAGAATTGCATGTGCCTGGAATTTGCACCCTTGGAAAGAGCAAGATCAGTACAGCCTCCAGCGCATGGTCGAAACAGAGTTGATGAATCAAAAAATTAGGCCTCCAATGACCTAGGTGCTAGTCCAAGGCATGAGTTAGGCCTGGATAATGCTCGTAAGTATGTGAATCTTTCCAAAGGCAATCACCATTGGCTTTAATGTCCATGTACCCTTTGCAGAACAAGGGTGAGTTGGAACGGTATAAAAACTACGTTTCGAGTATCATGCTCGCAAAGCATGCTTGGAAAGGAAAATCGACCTGCATTTTCCTAGTGAGAAGTGAAGCTTTAAGGCCCGGTTACTGTCGTTCAAGCCCCACATCGGGGAGTTTTGGCCTGCCCAGCGCATAGCGCCAGAGGAGGAATTTTCTAGACCGTCAAAAATGGTAACAGAGCAAGTTCTGAGAAAACATTAGGGAATGTGCGTTTTTGACTCGTCAAGTGGGTGTTTGTAATGTGACTACATAACTTTTCCTTCAAAGGAAAATGGAAAAAGGTTGGAAGAGTAGGATAACTGTTGCACAAAGGAAGAGTTCGTGACTTCTATGTTAGTTACTTTGTAAATTTTGTGTTGAACAATCATGCTAAGAGCCAGTGCTAAGAAAACTTGTAACTACTAAGATAGTTACTTCGCTGATATTTGGACGCGCTCGAGTGTGCTGTCAGTTTTCCAGTCCTTATTTGGCTCTTTTTACCATACTGTTGGTAACCCGAAAGACCGTCGTTAGAACGGTATATGTTGTCAGGCCTTCTAGCTCCTACTTCCGAGTGGCAACCCGGAAAACCTTTAGATGTAACGGTAGGCTTGCATCCGATTGCACTTGTATTTTAGTTGGGTCCTCACAATACTAAGTAAAATATTGCTTATCATTTTCGATGACTCTTTCAACCTTCGTGAACTTTAGGGACTCTTAAGTGTATGGTATTGGACGTGCACTTAAGATTCTGTGTTGTGTAAATCCTTTTGTATTTTTGAGCATGTGGTATGGGACACATGTTTAGGGATTCATATTGATTTTCTTGGTAGAGTTTTAAAACATTTTCTGATCCTCGAGCATACGGTATGACACGTATGTTTGGAAGGTATTAATCGGCATTTACGACAACTACTGACCCTATTAGAATTCTGGGATATGCAGAATGGACCCTTGTAGGATTTATGCATCATGGTATGGGACATATGCACAGGAAATCCAAATCGATAAAGCTTGTCCATAATATTTCTTGAGTTGAATTTTGGGGAAAAAATTCTTTGAAGGTGGTAAGAATGTAACACCCGCAATTTTCATATGACGCTTACTCAGGGACGCGTCATGACATGGGATGAAGCTTCATCCTAAGCTTATAAAGCTTACTTAGGAATGCATCAGGGTGTGGATGCATTAGCCTTGAATTATATTGCTAGGCACTATTATGCGCGATGCATACTTGAAAATGGATCACAAGTCAAAAATGACCTTAACCCGTGAAAGGAACAAATGACCTTGACGCGTACCTGAGAGCGCACCATAGTGTTGAGGCACTGTTGTGTCGTGATGCATACCCGAGTATGCATAAAATAGTAATTTTACATACCAGGGACAAAACGGTCACTCAAGGGTAAAATAGTAATTTTATATACCAAGGACAAAATGGTCACTCAAGGGTGAAATAATAATTTTACATACCAGGGGAAAAATAATCATTCAGGAGTAAAATAGTAATTTTACACAACATGGTCAAAATTGTTACCCAGGGGTAAAATAGTAATTTTATATATTATGGGTAAAACGGTCATTTTATAATTAAAATGAAAAGTCATATTCATCAAGATTTGAGCGAGGGGTAAAATAGTCATTTTAGCCAAAAATACAGTCAATGAATGTCCTTACCTTCCTTTTCCAAATATGTGGACATGTGATTAAGACATATATAGGGAAGAGGTGTTGTTTAGCCATGCTAACTAGAAATCTGACTTGGCTAACTAGAAAGCGGATTTGCCTAGCTATGCTGACCAGTTAGTTGATATGCTAAACAGATGGCGGATTAGCGCAGCTATACTAACCAGTTAGCGGATGTGCTAACCAGATGACGGATTAACCTAGCTATGCTAACCAGTTAGTGGATGTGCTAACCAGATGGCGGATTAGCCTAGCAGCTGACTAAGCCTAGCAGTTGGCTAACCAGTTGACGTTTTTGCCTAAAGTGCAGTCGATAAATGTCCCTTCTTTCTTTTATTTACTTGTAGAAATACGAGTAAAACATATATAGGGAGGAGTCGTTGGTTGGAAATCAATGAAGCTTAATTGGCTAACAAGAAAGCGGATTAGCCTAGTAGCGCCAACAGAAAGCGAATTTGGATAACCAGAAAGAGGATTAGCCTAGTAGCGCCAACTAGAAAGCGGATTTGGCTAACCAGTTAGTGGGTTTGCCTAGTAGCGCAGACCAGAAAGCGGATTTAGCTAGCCAGTTAGCGGATTTGCCTAGAGGCGATAAATAGAAAGCTAAAGCGCAGTCGATGGATGTCCCTTCCCTTTCTTTTATTTACTTGTAGAAATACGAGTAAAAAATATATAGGGAGGAGATATTGGTTGGAAAACGATGTTGCTAACCAGTTGGTGTATTTTCCTAGCGATGCTAACTAGTTGGCGAAATTTCCTTAGATATGCTAACCAGTTGGCGGATTTGCCTAGCGATGCTAGCCAGTTGGCGGATTTGCCTAAAGTGCAATAAATGGATGTCCCTTACATTTCTTTTCCAAAAATATGGAAATGCGCTTAAGACATATATAGGGAGGGAGCGTTTGTCGAATGTGAATGGCGGTAATGCACATATATATGTGATGTGGCATATACATTAGTGCATACTTGATGTATAAGCGTCAATATGCTTATAGCTTATAGCCGGTAAAGCTTGAATTATGCGAAAGCATCATTCAATCGTGTTGCGTACTCGGGAATGCATATTTGCATACTAAGTAGCGATAGTTATGCACAAGCTGGTGCATACCTTGTGAAAGTCACTTGGCATATACGAACTAGGCTTAGCTTGGCCTTGCAACGAAGTTGGAATCGATGTTGGCTTTGCCTTAATAGGCTTAAGTTGCTTGTGTCTATCCGGATACGATCATGCTTGATCCCTTCAAGGTACGAGTTGGGTACGTAGGAAGCCGCAATGCAATGCATTGAGGTGCATCACCTTGTAGCTCACATCATCTAATTTAGAGGTGATTGCGACATTATGGTAACTCTTATCATCTGGCTCAGCAATACAAATTCAAGAGATGATTGTTTCCATACTTGGTGAGGTAATTGCAATTCCATTCGATGGATTGTTCGTACTTCCTATCAACCGTTACGGCATGGAATGGCATGTGCCTGGAATTTACACCCTTGGAAAGAGCAAGATCAGTGTAGGCTCCAGCACATGGTCTGTAACACCCATAATTTTTGCATGACGATTACTCATGGACGCGTCATGGCCTGGGTTGAAGCTTCATCCGAAGCTTATAAAGCTTACCCAGATATGTATTGGGGTGTGGATTCCTTGACCTTGAATTACAGTGTTAAGGCCCTATTACGCGTGATGCGTATTCGAGGAAGCATCATAGTGCTAAGGCACTATTATGCCGTGATGCATGACCCAATGCATCACCGAGCCAATGTCGCTATTTGATAAATGCATCATAGTGCTAAGGCACTATTATGCCGTGATGCATTATCCAATGCATCACCGAGCCAAGAATGCTCGGCTTTGGCAAGAAATCTTCATTTTCGGCCTTGCAGTCGATGGATGGCCCTTACCTTTCAAATATTTATTTGTTTAAATGCAAATAAAATATATATAGGGAGGGAGCTGATAGACACATTTTAGTGTCTAAATTGCACCTTAATTTCTAGTGAGTTAGTATTCGATTGTGTGTCTATTACGTGTTTTTATGCTTTTGTAGGTACATTAGAAGAATAAAGATTTGTGGAAAAATTGGCTCAAAAAGTGTTCAAAGCACCCGGGAAAATGGATCAAGGCACCCACACTTTGGATTGGGGCACCCTTGGATCGGGATGGGCTGGATCGGACCAACTCAGCGGGTCAACTCAGCCCAGTCAACTCGGTCAAAGTCAGTTGACCGAGTCAAACCCAGTTGACCAGGTCAAAGCTTCATCGCAAACAGAAACTTCTCTGGCTCAAATCAAATCGCAAAATTCATGGGATTTCAGCCAAATTGATAGCTACCCAAGTTAATTAAAGGTCCGTATAACCTATTAGAAGCATCAGAGCCGAGTAATTTGGGCCATAGAATCATGTATTTGGCCGGAAAAGAGTTTTTGTTCCTGTTTGGATAGAAACAGGATTTACACGGTGATTAACCGAATTATACTGGGATTGGGATGTTCCAGAGAGTTCCTAAGTACTATATAAAGAGTTTACAAGCTTCAGAAAGGAGAACAGAAGCCTAGGGAGCGATTCAGAAGAAATCCGGTGAAGTTCCGGCGCCGCCGGTGACCTGCTGGTGCTCCGGCCGGCGTGTTCTTCATCCACCATCACCGAAGAAGACGACTCAGTAACATTTATAAGTGTTGCTGTTCCACTGTTGCAGCTCTGCTCCTGTTGTGTTAAGTTTTGAACGTTCTGTTGCTTAAAGCTCTTTGTAACAGCTGAACCCTGTTCTGTGACACTTATATACGTATCTGTTCAGCTGTTGCACTATTCTTAAACCTTGTAATCAATATTTTGAGCAATGAAATCAACTTTTGAGCAAGTTTTCTTCACCATGGGGTAAGTTTATTTACTGGGATGATGGATAAGGTATTTTTCTCAATTTTATGTGATTTAATTATTTTCTAATAATTATTTATAATTCTTTTATTATTATTTGCATGGATTTAAATTAGAAAAAAATGGTTTTTATTAAATAGTTGTGTTCTCTTTTGATGGGTCATGTGATTAATCATGTAATTCTTTTTAACAATTTAATTCAAGTTTGCCAAAAATATGTTTCCTAAAAGAATAATTGTAAATCCTAAGCATGAGACATCAAGAGTAATTAACTAAGCATGACCCATCAAAAGAGAACACAACTATTTAATAAAAACCATTTTT